>CM070838.1:7184343-7433150 GCA_036326025.1 Chrosomus eos | reverse complement strand
GTTGTTGTTCATGGTTACTTCTGAAGTGTTAAAAAAATATTTTTAGATATGCTGAAAATCACGTGTTTGTGCACCAGCACAAACAAAACAGAAAATCATGTGAAACATCTTCTGATCTAAAGACTATCTGCTAAAAATACTTGAGCTGTTAATGTGTGTGTGAATCCTCCCACACAGCGTATATGTACAGTACTGTGCAAAAGTTTTAGATCGGTAAGATTTTTTATGTTTTTAAAAGAAGTCTCTTCTGCTCACCAAGGCTGCAATTATTTGATAAAAAATACAAAAAAAACAGTAATATTGTGAAATATTATTACAAATTAAAATAGCTGTTTTCTATGTGAATATACAGTAAAGTGTAATTTATTCCTGTGATCAAAGCTGAATTTTCATCATCATTACTCCAGTCTTCAGTGTCACATGATCCTACAGAAATCATTCTAATATGATGATTTGATGCTCAAGAAACATTCATTATTATTTTTAATGTTGAAAACAGTTGTGTACAATTTTTTTTTCAAAATTCTTTGATGAATAGAAAGTTCAAAAGAACAGCGTTTATTTAAAATAGAATATTTTCTAACATTATAAATGTCTTTACTGTAACTTTTGATCAGTTTAACTCATCCTTGATGAATAAAAGTATTGATTTATTATATTTCTTTCCCCCAAAAATAAAATTTAAATTCTTACTGACCCCAAACTTTTGAAGGGTAGAGTTTAATGTTACAAAAGCTTTAGATGTCATGATCCTGGTCTCTCTCTCGTTTCTGTCTCCCTCTCCTGTTCACTGTAAAATATTTCCAGGATTTCACAAGATATAACTGTAATATTTCACAGTAAATTACATTATTACCACTTCACAGGCTTTAACTGTGATATTTCACAATATAATACCGTATTTAGACTTTTACTGTGAAAATAATGCAGGTGGGGCTATTACAAGAAACTACTGTGAATTCCGTCTTTTTCGTGCTGCAACGCGTCAACTGATCTCCTCCGTGGTTTCATTCAATAGATTCAGCGGTAAGTGTTTAAATGTCAAACCTTGTCAATTTGATGACTGTTTTTTATATGATAGTGCATGTTATTTTAAAGTATGAACCAAATTAACGTTAGTTGTAGGTTCTGTTGTCATGTTTTTGTAGCTGGAGCAGACTCGCGTCTAGGTTTGAGCGCGTAAATTTGAATGAACAGACGTTGGTTGTAACGTTAGTGTTAAGTTAACTGAGACGAACTGAAACCATTGTCAAAATGACGTCACGAAATAGGTCAAAAAATGAAAGTCATATTGACGTCAAAGTGTCTATGTCAATTTGATGTCGAGATTTTGACCTCTGCTGATGTCATTTTGATGTTATTTTGATTGTCAATCATCACTTGACATGAATCACCCAAGTCAAAAAGAGTGTCTTTACCTTGCTAATTACAGCAACACTGTTATTCTATAGCAAACAACAGCATTTTCAATATAATCTAAAATATTTTTTTTAAAGCTGTTCTGATCAGAAGACTTTGAAAATTTATTTTATTTAGACACACTGATATCAATAATCAGCCTGTGAATCTCAACAATGGTGACAATAATAAGATACAGTGCATTCTGGGTGCCACCAATCAAAACTCATTCATGGCTCCCATCATGCATTGCGGTATGAATAAATTATGATCTGATTTGTCTTAGTAATTTCCTTTTTTCTAATTGAATATTTTGTTTGCCACCATTGTTGAGATTCATACACTGATTCTAGATGTCTGTGTGTGCCTAAAAAACATATTTGTTTTATCAGAACAACTTTTAGGAAATCCTTTGGATTAAATTGAAAAGTAAGGATTTTATGCTGTAATTACCAATTTAAATCTTAATCAGAGATAAGGCTCTAAATGCGTTCAGTGACTCAAGTCAAATAATGATTGTCAAAACATAACCAACACCATCAGATCACCTTGATTTGCTGTTCATCTGGCTGTTCACAACTCAGTTTCAGTAGCCAAATAAAATCTAAAGTTAAAAACTTTAGGGTCAAGAGCCCAACTAAAGCAAACATTGATCACCAAAATGGTGACTTAAAATTGTGATTTTCTCCTTCCGTGATTCTGCTTGTTAACATCAGGTGTCTTCGATATTGGCCAATCATCACTCAATTACAGCATGAGCATGAAGGTTTACAGTTTTATAAGTGTGTTTTTAATATTTCATTGTTCTGTTTTTTAATTAATTCATGTTAAACTAGAGTCTTTAAAATTAAATTTTATGTTTATTGGGCAAATTGTTTTATAAAGTAGAGCTGCAGCTAACAAATTATTTTAATTAGTACTTAAGCACAAACCGTTTGCAGCTTTAATTATCAGTTAATCTGCTCTATTAACCAATTAACTGTTTTGTCTATAAAATGTCAAACATTTTTGAGAAATGCTCATTACAATTTCTCAGTGCCCAAAGTAACATCTTTAAATAGTGTTGTTTCAACTTCTAAATGTTTTGATAAGATGATGTGTAATGGTTCTAAATTAAATTGACACAAACAATAGTTGCACTGTCCTGCAAAGTGTTTTTTAAACTGCAAAATAAATGTGTAAAAAAGATCATGCTTTTGTGTTTATTTGAATTCAATCTATTTTTCAAATATTTAGGTTATATATGGGTTTATTGAACAGATACAAATTGTGAAAAGGTCAAATCTACAGTATTTTACAGATTTTAAGTGTAAATTTGTAGCAGATTTCATTTATATTACAGTGTTGTATTTCTACAGCAGCAGCATACTGCTTAATCACAGTACTGTACTGGTCATTGACTGTGAAGCTACAGTTAAATACATTAAATCTAAAGCAACATATTGCTTAATCACAGTACTGTACTAGAATATATACTGTGAGATCACAGTATACAGCTGTCATTTCACAACAATGGACTGTAAAATGATACAGTAACATACTGTGAAAGTAATGTAACTACTTCCCAGTAATTTACTGTAAATTTACATACAGTAACTTACTGTGAAAGTAATGCAATTAGTAGCGAGTAATTTACTGTAAAATCACAGCAGAATTTTTTACAGTGTACTCTACTCCTGTTATCGCGCTAATCATTCCTCCACCTGCTCCTCCTTTCCTCCTAATTGTGTTTGCTTCTTCTAGTCCTCATTCTCCCCTGTCTTGTCGTCGGATTATTCAATGTACATGCTTGAAGTATCTCCACGTACTCACCTCTCGTTCCAGTCTAGTCTTGTCCTGTCCGGTTGCCTAACAGTTACTGCTGAACGTTATCCTGCTGAAGGTATTACTCTGTGTGTGTTGTTGCTTGCACTCAGAACTCTCCTCAGCGCTAACTATTGCAGAGACCAGCGCCTGTATCCTGCCTTCCTCTGAGCTCTGGTATTCCGAGGTTTTCTAAGCCTGCTGTTCTCCTCCTGAGACCTCTGACGCAGTCTGCGCATCGCTGTCCAAGAGAGGATTTACGTTCCGTTTCTTCAGTCCACTCCGCTGGCTATTTATGTTCTACATTACTCATTCACTGTATTTCTCTGTTTCTACTATTTGCCTGTGGGCAGCATCCTGAGTTTACTAAAGACTGTTTAATTGCTACAGCGCATTTGGGTCCTCTCTCTCACATACCTGACATTAGATTTCAGATAAATGCTGTTCTTTTTTAGTTTCTATTCATCATAGCATCATGAAATAAAAATGTAAAAAACTGTTTTCAACACTGATAATAATCATAAATGTTTCTTGAGCATCAAATCATCATATTAGAATGATTTTTGAAGGATCATGTGACACTGAAGACTGGAGTAATGATGATGATAAATTCAGCTTTGATCACAGGAATAAATTACACTTCACTATATATTCACATAGAAAACCGCTGTTTTAAATTGTAATAATATTGCACAATATTACTGTTTTTTTTTTTTTTTTTTTTTTTTTTTTTTATCAAATAATTGCAGCCTTGGTGAGCAGAAGAGACTTCTTTTAAAAACATAAAAAATCTTACCGATCTAAAACTTTTGCACAGTACTGTACCTCCGCTGGAGCAGAGGTGAAAGTGCGATCCACATCTGGATAAATGTTTAAGAATATACATTATTCATTCTGCCTTTCAATACTGATTATTTTTTTCAAAAAATATTGCCTTTCAGACTGAGCCCGATTAAGCAATACGACACAATGAGGATTAGTGATGGGTCGATCATGAACGATTTGAGAAATGGTTAGTTCACCTTCGGTGTGAGTTGTTTTTTCTTCAGCTCGTAAACCATTAACATTTAACATTTTAATTATATTCTTCTCAAATAAACAAAATTACTTGAAAACATTTTTTTTGTTCATTATGATGAACGAGATTCAGAGATCCGAGTCAGTAAAATGCTCGCCATGATGGGAGACTTGCAAACTTCAAATCGCTAATGATGATTTTTTTTTTCCCAAACAGTGTCTTGTTCTATGGTGGAGGAACGGAGTGAGGCTGTTGAGGCAAGTGTGATCTAGGAACTGGACAGGGCGGGGCCAAGACCCAGGGGAACAGAACAAGACCCAGGGGAACGGAGCAAGACCCAAGGGAACGGGGCAAGACCCAGGGGAACGGAGCAAGACCCAGGGGAACGGAACAAGACCCAGGGAACGGAGCAAGACCCAGGGAACGGAACAAGACCCAGGGGAACGGAGCAAGACCCAGGGAACGGGGCGGGGAACGGAGCAAGACCCAGGGAACGGGCGGGAACGGAGCAAGACCCAGGGGAACGGGGCGGGGAACGGAGCAAGACCCAGGGGAACGGGGCGGGGAACGGAGCAAGACCCAGGGGAACGGGGCGGGGAACGGAGCAAGACCCAGGGAACGGGGCGGGGAACGGAGCAAGACCCAGGGGAACGGAGCAAGACCCAGGGGAACGGAACAAGACCCAGGGAACGGAGCAAGACCCAGGGGAACGGAGCAAGACCCAGGGGAACGGAGCAAGACCCAGGGGAACGGGCGGGAACGGAGCAAGACCCAGGGAACGGGGCAAGACCCAGGGGAATGGGCAAGACCCAGGGGAACGAGGGAAAAGACCCAGGGGAACGGAGCAAGACCCAGGGGAACGGGGCAAGACCCAGGGGAATGGGCAAGACCCAGGGGAACGAGGGAAAAGACCCAGGGGAACGGAGCAAGACCCAGGGGAACGGGGCAAGGCTGGTGGCGTGAGTCGTCCCTCCTGGATGACTGCCACTTTACTTTCATTTTGATGTTTTTTATTTCATTCACCAGTTCCTGACTCCTCCCTCCATAGAACTCTGCTGCGCTTCTTTCTGGAGGACTATCATTTTAGTTGTTTCATTATATGTATATGTAGATGCCACATTCAACCACTCCAGACATATATTGTTGCATCTGCCATGTTTAAACGGTCAAGATTTTAAATGATCCAATGAGTTTTTCCAGATAACAAAACAAAACAATAAACCTTGTTGAATATGTGCTGGTTTGTGTGTTTATATATCTCACATTTTGGGTGTTCTTCTTCTTATTTGAGATTATTGGTGATTCATTGGTGTGTCTGTCATGTGATCCCCTGGTTTTAGTTTTGATATCCTGCCATGTGTTCCCTTGTCTGTTGTGTCATGTTGTAATTGGTGTATTGTTATTGTTCACAGTTGTCCCTGTAATGATAGGCATTATATTGAGTAACCACAAGGTGGCAGTATAGCCTTTCCTGGTGTGTGATGCTACATGTTGTATGTAGAGAGACGTGGAAATGTAGCTAGTTGAATATACCATGTTGTTGAGGCACAATACAAAATAAAGAGAGCCTGCTAACACACAGAAGCTAGGAGCACAAATGTTCATGCGTGACTTCTTGAATAACAGAAGGCAGAATCCCTTCTGAATAATAGATACAAATCCCTTGTCTTGTGATTAGTATTGTGTGTATTTAAGCCTTCTTGTTTGCCCTTTCTTTGTTGAGTATTGTTTGTTCTATGCTCTGGCTCCAGTTTGTTCTCTGTCTGTGTCTGTGTCTGTGTCTCTGCTTTAGTTCAGAGATGTCATGCCCTGTCATTGTTTTGTGTTCTTGTTGTAAGTAAATTTAAGTTTGGGTTCTCACCTCAACTTGCCTCCATGCAATGGACTTCAATCTAATATGTATGATTTTTAACCTATGGCAACTTTTTAATGTCACGTAACTCCTTGGTCTTTTTGTATTGTGTCAACTCAATCCTGCTTTGAAGATCTACAGATTATGTAGGATTTAAATCAAACTTCGCTTATCAATACATACATAACACACGTGCATATACACCTATACATTACTCGCATATACATGTATACTATTGGATGTTCAAAATACATATATGAAATACACGTGCACACTAATATGAAATCCATACCAATACATATTATGTTAATAATGAATGCATATACACTTGTGAATAACTTGCATAAACATATAAACTTGATGCACGCATACACCTATAAATACTCGCACATACATATAAACTTCCATGCATATAGGCTACACCTATAAACACTCGCACATACATATACACTCGCTGCACGCAGACACACAAACACTCGCACATACATATAAACTTCCATGCATGTACACCTATAAACACTCGCACATACATATAAACCCGATGCGCGCATACACACCATTTTGTTTGTAGCCCTGTGCAAACAAACATGCCCGGTCTAAATAGGGTACCACCAATGATCACTTGATCAGCAGAGTAAACGGTGTAGAGTAAACAGTGTTGCTGTCAGTGATTCCTGATATAAATGCCTTTGCATCTTCTGGCAATGTGGCTACTAAGACAGATTTCATGTTTGTGGTTTGGATTTCAGGCTTAAAAAAGGTTGGAGAGGACAAATAGTAAGCCATCTGCTTTTGGTGTTGTTCTGCAAGCATTTTCAAAACGTTTTTGAAGTTGTTCGCGTCATGCACAATTTTCTTGAAAACTTTGTGCTTCCCTTCAAATCTCATGGTCCAGAGATGTACCAAAGGACCAAAGCACTTAATCAGGTGAGGATAGTGCTCAACGAAATGGTGTTTAGGGCGAAGCACAAAGTTCGGAAACACTTCCTGTAATAGTTGTCTGTGATCAGAAATTTTGCAAGCAAAGTACTGTAGTGTCGCATCATCAAACGAATGACATAGTGATAAATCAACTATGTCTTTTAAATCCATCAAAATGTCCCAACATTTTTCACCCTCTGGGACAGAGTGTCCAATTAGAACAGGCAATAATCTCAGCAAGGTGTGGTTCTCGTGACCATTTCCACCTATAGTGCCCCGGGTTGAAAAACTTTTGGGAATCGGATGTGGACGGTCAGTCTTGTCAGAATGTTCAAAAGGAAAGGACACAATTGCCTTATTGAGATCATCCAAAGATAAATATTTCTTGGAAATCAATGCTTTTAAGCAAAGTGCGATTTCAACAGGCACAACACCTTCAAACAAATCGTGTAATATATCAGGTGGAAACCCTGTGATGGGATGGAAATAAGCAAGGCAATCTGACAGGGCACAAGAACTCTTTACCCCATAATCAACATGATCTCCATCCTTTTTAAGTGCTTGGACTAAGGTGTCATGATTTTCTCTTGTCCTAAACTCACAGTTACCAGTGGTCACTTCTGAAGTCTGTATGTCTGTCTTGGGACTGAGGCAAAATCTGCAAACGTATGAGGAATTGAAACTCTCTTTAAAGCCAGCCAAGCCATGCGCAGCAAGATTGTCTGCCACCACAGCAAAAACTGAACCCCTTACACAGTCACCAAGAGACTCAATGTAAACACCTTCTACTTCAAGAGTCTTGAGATCATTTAGTAAGGGTTCAAGAACCCTAGAATAGCCAAAATGTCTCAGGTCATTGGAATTGCATAAAACAGCAAGTTGTATGGTGTGAAGTGCAGAGCGAAATTTAGCTGGAATGTTAGCTAATGCCAATACACTGCGCACACTTTGTGAATTTTACGAGAAGTGCCCAGAGGATTTGAAACCTCAAAATCATCAATGTAAAGTATGAGAGCAAACTTTAGTTTGTCATCTGAGAGGAGGGGATTTTCTTCACAGTAAGTGCCATCCCAAAAAGTTGCATAACATCTATCTTGTGAAGGTGAAGTCTCCAGTACTTTTTCAAGTACATCTGTTTTTTTCAACAACTCCTGCAAACTGGAGAGAATTGGCACATACATGCAGGTGTGATTTGATTCAATGAAGTACTCAACAGGGCTTCACAAATGAAAATTTGTGCTCAATATACGTCTTCCTCCTTTTAGCAGTTGAAAGAACTGCATGTTTAGTTGTGGATCTGTGAAGTACATTATTCTCTGACACTGCCTCAACAATGTCATCTACAACTGATTCAGGGACGCAGCACTGGTTTTCAGTAAGTACTCTACTGACAGCAGCTTTGATCAAGGGCTTTGATAAATGAAACAGCTGATCTAATTGTTCAACAATTTCTTGAACAGCTTTTTCAGAGACATGCAATATTGTTTGCATTTTGAGTAACAAAGCTGCCAAACTGTGCTGAAGCAGGTCAAATAATTGACCAGTGTCTAAAACAGTTGGCTCCAAGACAGAATGACTTTCAGATACCTCTTGGTTATCTTCAGATCCACTGTTCTGCTGCTTAGAAACTTCACTTATGACTATCAATTCATTATATTCTGAAGCATCGTGGTGCTCCCTCCATTTGTGTTAATTGAATGTGGAGTAATTATTTGTCTGGAAATTACCATTTCTATAAGGACATGTCACCATTTCAATTTTTTTCAAATGACTTCGCAGGTGACAGAACATGTCCTGTTCAACAAATGGCTGCTTCAATGTGCACAAAGGACAGTGGAATTCCATAGACTTTTCACAGCCATGTGTCTCTTCCTTCTCAGGATGAAATCTTGTCAAGTGTATCTTCAGGGAATTGTATGATTTGAATGTACACATGCAGCCTTCATACAGACATGGTATCGGACATACTGTTGAATGTACAAAATGGTAAAGTCTGTAATGTTTTAACAGACTTAGTCTGAAAGAGCAGACAAATGGGCATAGCTTGCATTTAAATAGCATGACAGTGATCTGATATTGCGAAATTCAAATTAGAAAACGTGACAAGCACATATTGTCAGTCTTTTTAACTAACACTAGCAAACCAATCCATCATTTTAACCTCATTAAACAGCAATTACGCGTTTTCCTGAGCACCAGAAATCACCCGTTTTGAATTAAAGCTTAGAAAGGAATATTTATAGCTTTCTCTTTAGTTCGTAACTTACCGCGTAAATGAATGTCAGTCCCCTTTGTGTCAAATTTGCAGTTGTACAGGATACGTTTGTCTATGCCGAACTGTAAGAAAAAAGAAAAAAAACACAATTATTGATTAATTTTCCCCTGATAAAACTGTACTTTGCTCATAGCATAAACAATAGAATAGGTCAGATTGTAGTACCTTTTTCTTTAGTTTTTGCCACGTGAAAGACGACCTGTGGTTGTCTCCTCACGGATCTCCATGCCCGACAAACACGTACTATGCAAAATGTGAGAAAATACTAAAATATTATTTTTCCACTGACAAATATGTGGTTTACTCACAGCATAATAAATAAAATCACCGGTCAGCTTGTAATGCCTATTTATTTCGTTTTTGCAGTGTTAGTCAATCAGTCTCCTCACTTAAAAATATCCAAAAATGCGCGGGACACGCTTATCTATGCCAAAATGTGAGAAAACACACACAAATATAAATTACTTTTTCACAGACAAAAATGTTGTGTACTCACAGCATAATAAATAAAATAATCGGTCAGCTTGTATTGCCTATTTATTTCGTTTTTGCAGTGTTAGCTAGTCAATCAGTCTCCTCACTGAAAAATATCCAAAAATGCGCGGGACACGCTTGCCAAAATGTGAGAAAACACACACAAATATAAATTACTTTTCCAATGACAAAACTGCCGTGTACTCACAGAACATTAACTACTGCCGCTGACCCAAAAAATATATATATCTCAGCTGCAATGTCGCGTTACCTTATCGTAAATATGACAGCCGGCATTTCAACGTTGATTCACCGTTGAAACAACGTCAGGTACCATGGTTGAATCAACGGTGAATTACCTTTCGATTTTGCAAAACGGATCAACGTTGATATTGTGACGTCGTTTCACCGCGGAAGAAACAACGTTGATTCACCGTTGAAATCGCGACGTCGTTTCACTTTTAGCCTACCTTTCGGGTTATGGTCTTCTGTCAACGTTGAATCACCTTTCGATTTTGCTAAACGAATCAACGTTGAAATCGTGACGTTGTTTCACCGTCTCTTCTTTCAATATGGGTGAAAAAGGTTGTATGTCGACCAGGGCCGGCCCGAGGCATAAGCGAACTAAGCGGCTGCTTGGGGCCCCATGGCCACCAGGGGCAAAAAATCGGAATTGGGTCACATTTCACTGACAGTGTAAACGAGGCCTAATTTTATGTAATTTAAAATACATTTCAATGTTTTAAATCAATTCAAGAGAGCTTTTACACAATGTTATAATATATTATAAGTAATGCATATTACCTGCACTATTCTTTGAGAGTCTCAGTCTTGTCTCGTATCACCCACATTTGTGATTGGATGTAGAACTTCCTGCTTCAAATGCAAATCAATACAACACTACTCTCTAGTAGCAATGATGACTTTCTGTCTTTAGATGTTCCAGATTCAGGTCTGTCTGCAGGTGCTATAGCAGGAATAGTTGTTGTTGCTGTTGTGGTGGTTGCTGTTATGATGATCATTGCTGGTGCAAGAATAAAAGGTGATAATTAAACAACTGTTTCAACAAGACTAAGAATTTTAGCATGAAAAGAACTAATTTGCATTTTCATTCTAATTAAACAAAGTAATGTGTTTAAATTGAGCTTGTTGTTGTTCTAACAGGTATCATGAAGGAGCACAGTAACCAGGAAGCAGCAGCACAGTGACCAGGAAGCAGCACAGTGATCAGTGATCATCAGAAAGTTAAAAATGTTGCGTTTACTTCACACAAGAGTAGCCATTTTCCCCTGTTGCCATGGGAACGTTATGAAGTGACGTAATTGCATGACGTGAACAACATCGAAAGTTTCAAGATACATCACACGTATCACACATGACCAGCGTCGGCCAATAGTGAGCCTACGTGTGACGTACAACACAGAAGCACTGCGCTGTTACACTACGTAAACTCACTCGAGGCCCACAGAGAAAGAAATGAATAGTTGAAACAAAGTCGTTATTTTTGTGCACAAAAAGTATTCTCGTCGCTTGATAAACTTAAGATTGAGCCACTGTAGTCACTTGGACTATTTTAGCGATGTCTTTAATAACTTTTCTGGGCCGGCAAGTTTCAATCCCTAAAAATACCATGAAGCCTATATGGAGGAGTGATCCAGCTCTCAGATTTCATCACAAATATCTTTATTCGTGTTCCAGAGATGAACGAAGGTATTACGGGGCTGGAACAACATGAGGGTGATTAAATACTTACAGAATTTTCATTGCTGGGTGAACTATCCCTTTAATGCCATATCTACACTGCCTGCGAGGTCGTTTCAAAAGTGTGAAGAAAACAGCCAGCATATCATTAATGCCTGTTACATACAGTCGGTAATACTGTTAAAATCAAACTCTTGTTATTTTCACAACAAAAATTTTAGTGCCACATAACTGAATAGTGTTAACAACCATTAGGGTGTTAGTAAGGCTGTTCTTTGTAAAACATTTCAAAACCAAATGAAAACTTAACACAATGTGCCAACTTCCGACCGATATCAATGTAGATATAAAAATTAAAAAGTAAAACACTGTCTGCCAGACTATAAGCTGTAATCACTACCTTAAATGATTAATTCATTTCAGAATGTAAATTTCCTGATAATTTATTCACCCTCACGTCATCCGAGATCTTCATGTCCTTCATTTAGAAATTAGAAAACCTTAATTTCCTTTCGACTGAAGAAAGGTGTGTAAATTATCAGATTTACACATCAGATATCAGATACATCAAATATCAGATAATTTTAATTCTGAAGTGAACTAATCCTTAATTAGCACTTTGAGTTTGAGAAAGGTGCATAACAAATACATTTTATTATTATTATTATTAATACACAATGACCAAACTGGATTTATTAAAGGGAGCAATACTTCAGAATAAGATTGATTAATTTAATTACCTTTTATAGTAACTCCACAAATGATAAAAACCCCTGTACCTAATAGCATTGCTAGATGCAGGGTGGAGCATCTAAAACACCAACTGGATGAAAATACTCTATAAATCCCCTGAAGCCTCCATAAATACTCTAGCACTTTTTATTGAACTACTGGCAGCGGCAATTAGGAAATCCTATAGTGTTTCTGGAATTTAATCACTCATACTGCCATAAAATAAGCTCATATGCAGATGAGGTACTTTTATATATTACAAATGCATTATCTTCCTTCCCATCAATACACAAACAATGTGTCTGACTACTACTTTTGCACAAAGTCTAAGATCCTGGCCTATCACTGTTTACTTCTCTTACAAGAAATTAAAAAAACAACCTTTACTGATAGATCAAACTGACTTTTTCCATCAAAACTGTCGCGTAACATTCATTAAAATGAACATTTCCCCCCAAACTAAATTACCCTTTTTTCATGATTCCTGTGCTTCAACCCCCATGTTGGATCTCCGCTCTCGATAGTGCAATAAGAAGCCTTGTATAAAACTATCCAACTCGCAGAAGCAAAAAGTAATAAGGAGGATTTGAAACCCCTACGTTTTGTCTTTTATTTTCTTTCTCAGCAACTAATATATATTTCACTCGACCCATAATCTAAATTAGATTTGACTAAACAAACATACATTTATGATACTATATGATACTATTTTGAATCTCTACTATTCATAGACCAATCTTTAAAAATGGATCCTGGTTACAAAAATAACATCGGCATCACTACCACATTAAAATGCCTGGTGAAACACACCCAATCTGTTAAACTACAGCCTATATGTCACAGTGTCTGGTTGTGTTTCCCTGGGTTGTCACTAGAGGTCCTCGTTCTCACGGTGTCTTTCACATTTTGACTTCAATTCCCAGCATTCTGTCTGCCACTCATCAGTTCATTGCAATCCGCTGTCTTCCATCACCTTGTTAGATCCGTGTGTATATATTCCCTGTCTGTGTTAGTGTTCGTTACGGAGTCCTTGTTTTATGTCCTCACACTTTTGTGCCTTGCCTTGCCTTACCTTACCTGAGTCTCGTTTGTGTTGTGTGTTGGATTGCCTTTTTGGATATTGAACCTTTGCCCGGACTGGATGTGAGTACGGATTACCCCAATAAAATATTGCAATTGGATCTTTCTCTCCTGTGTGTGTGTGTGATCGTGACACTATAACTATCAAATCATATCCTACTATGGCATGTCTTTTATTAACCAAAATCTGAACAAAATAAACAATAACCTGACAACTTGACTTAAACATGAACATAAAATATAACACTCACCCACAATGGTTACAGAAAACACTAAGACTGAGTAAAAATAAAAGACATAAACTTGAATAAAACAGATGTGTGAGTGTGTCCTAAACTAGCATTACTTGGAGATTTATCCACACTAGCCATAGCTAAACATCAATAACATTTTATACTTATTGCACAAACAAAATCTTACTTGACTGAAAAAAACTAAACAGACCTCTGGCTCAATCTGCTAATAACACAATGCAATATGGAAAATCCAAACTTAATGCCTTCCTCCAGGTTTGGTCTACATTCCTTCAATAAAGAAACCTCATATAATGTGAAAAAATCAGTGACCTCATCCACTGTTCAGCCTTCTATCGAAGCATGCAATGCAAGACTGCCAGACTTAGTTATTGTTTCAGCTCTTGTTAAATGATAAGGTGGTTCCTAGTTCATGGAAATGATCAAATATTGTTCCATACCAAAAATATCTAATGCTAATCAGTTAAAGGATTTTAGGCCAATAGCTCTTACATCTATTTTGGGTAAATGTATGGAAAGAGTGTTAACTACATATATTAAGACTGATGTAAATAAATATTTAGACCCCTTGCAGTTTGCTTATAAGACAGCTATAGGTGCACTGATGATGCCACTTTAACCTTATGCAATTTAGTGTCCGAACATATTCAACAGACCACAAACTATGCTAGAATTTTATTTATAGATTTTAGTTCAGCATTTAACTCAATTAAGATAGATGTTCTTTTACAGAGATTACTTGATTTAAGAGTGAATGGTGGCCTTATTTGGTGGATTAGAGACTTTCTTTTAAATCGTCCACAGAGTTCTCCTTAATGATAAAGTTTTTTAAAAAATTGTTTTAAACACAGGAGTACCACAGGGAACTATATTATCTCCTCTATTATTCTCATTGTACATAAATGAATTTAAAATTCACAACTCATATTTTAGTCTACTTAAATACGCTGACGATTTGGCACTTGTCGGCCTTTTGTACAAAGGTGGAACTGAAAGAGATAAATTGTATCATAATTATATAAATTCCATACAAAAATGGTGCAAACTGAGTGCTCTTGAGATAAATTTGCACAAAACTAAGGAATTAGTGATTAGTAGAAACAAACGTGACATCTCTGAACAATTGCAACCCTTGACACTGAATGGATACCAGGTAGAAATAGTCAATAGTTTTAAATACCTGGGAACAATCATAGATAGTAACTTGAGTTTTGCTGGAAAGGTGGATTGTTTTTAAAAAGGCAATGCAGAGATTGCATCTTATTCGGAGACTAAAACACTTTGGTGTGAGCAAAAATATTTTAGAAATGGTTTGTAAGAATCTTGTAGAGAGTATTATGTCTTTTAATATGACTATAATATGACTACTTCTGACTGTTAAATCCAAGCAGAAATTGTCTAGGGTGGTTAACGTAGCTAGCGCAATCGTAGGTAAGACGCAAAGACAATTGAATGAGATATATTTATTGAAAGTTAAAGAAAAGGCATGGGTTATTGTAGAGGATTCCTCTCATCCCTTACACTCTAGCTTTCAGTTGCTTCCATCAAGGAGACGGTTTAGACAACCTAGAGCGAGTAAAAATGTGTACCAGATGTCATTTGTGCCTACTGCTATTCGAATTTTAAATGCTGAGAAGATATGAATATGAGTATGGGTGGTAGGCTATGCATAGCTGCATGGAAATGTTACTGTTGTATTTTGTATATTGTTATGTTTGTGTTGCTGTCCTTGTGTGTGGTGTATAGTGAAGCCAAAGACAAATTTCCACTTGTGGACAATAAAGGAACTAAACTAAACTAAACTATAGCTTCTCTCCACCGGCCATAATAATACTTACCTCACATTAACACAGATATGCTGGCTGTTGGACTGCCGATAAATGTGCACAGACTGACTGAATATGTACATACAGTATATGATGCTTCACATCCACTGTTACTGTGTGTCATACAAATACCATGTGCAATACACCTGCTGTGAATTTGAATTTGTTTTATTTAATTTGTGCCTGTACTTACTTTGCACATTGAGCATTGGTGTTGTTTTGTTTGTTTGTTTGTCTCTTTCCCTATATTTTGTTTTTGTTTGCTATTTTCAATTGTATTTGTGATGGTTATTTTTATTTTTTTACATTTATTAAAAAGATGAAAAACATAGTATTTTTTCTTTGGAGACATTTGCAAATATCAAATTACCTGCATACAATCAGCATATCGCAAAATGTTTCGAATCACAATATTATTGTATCGTGGCTTGTGAAGTTGTGATAATATTATATTGTCTAATATTTAATATAATTTTTAACATAAAAAATACATAGCCAAAATTACGTAAACACTGCTACAAAGAAGCCAACTTATATATCAGTAATACAATGAGGAACAAC
Source organism: Chrosomus eos (assembly GCA_036326025.1). Classification (NCBI taxonomy): domain Eukaryota; kingdom Metazoa; phylum Chordata; class Actinopteri; order Cypriniformes; family Leuciscidae; genus Chrosomus; species Chrosomus eos. The sequence continues at coordinate 7,417,255 of CM070838.1, read as the reverse complement.
GCAGCACATTACCAGCAATATGATTATAAGTGCTTGACATTATTCAGCATAAATGTTTTACTTCAGCTACTGCAGTGTTCCAGTCACCAGCTGTGAGCGATTAACTCCGTTTCTTGTCATTTGCTCTATAAGAACTATTAATGCACTGATGTGGTTTGACACATTAGTTTTTTGTCCGGTCTGTTTTTAATCTTTTTATAATTAATTGAACCTGTGTTTACTGGAATAAGACGGGCATTGTCGCAGACGCTATCATACTGTGATACATGAGCTCTCTACATAGAGCAAATGTACTTTTCTGTCAATACTTCAGTGTAAATCATGTTATAGCTCAATTTCCACTCTATGGCGAACACAAATATCTTAAGATATCACTGATCATTATTAGGTCCCTTGTTGGAATTAAGTTGTCATGTTAAGTTTAATAAGTTGTAAAAAACAACAAAAAAAACATGATATTTATGAGGTGCTGATTAGTTTATCATATTGCCCAATTCTTTCTTTAATTTGGTGTCGTTTCATGCATGTGAAGGCAGATGAAGACCTTTGAACATTAACATTCTCCTGTTTGGTTTTCAAATCTGTTCATGTTCAGAAATAATGTGCCTACAGAACACATCAGAAGTCGGACATCAAATAGCAGGTTTTATAAATGTCATCATGGTGCTGATTTTTATGTAAATGTTAGCCTATAAGAAAAGAAACTTCTGTGGGGATCATGTCAAAATCCCCAATAAGTCCTGCAACACAGCCTCAGAGAGAACAACAACGCTGTGCCTTGTGTTCAGAGCAGAACATCTTAAGACTGTTTCTTTGTTTTTAACTATTCATTAGCTCAGGAAAAAGTTAAGACTATATGAATATTAGTTTCTTACAATGGAAAGGTTGAAAGATTGTATGTTCATGTGATAAATGCCATTAAAACAGGTCTGATTAACTTTTAGATTTCTTTTTATCAGAAATAACTGAGCTAAACTAACACTAAATCATGTGTATTAACATTGTGTGTCTCTTTACATTCAACACTGATGAACTAAACTTTGATCTTTAACATTTTAGGATTCAACCTTTGACCTTTTCTCAAGCTATGTCTACATTTTAAAAGCTTTTTTCTAATTTTCATAATTGGTTGAAAGTAAAGGCTGTTCTAAAACATTCCTGGTTAGTACACTAGATGGCGCTCCAGTAGTACACTCTACATACTGCTTTTAGTAGGCCTATTTAGTTGGGAGGGAGGCAACAATATGACTGATTTGCGACTGATTTGGCCCGCTGCCCTGCCCTGCTCCTTTCCATTTATTTATTTATTTACTTATTTATTACTGTATATCATTCCCTGCCCGACGTACACTGGACTTTTAATATGGCCAGCAGCCATATCACCCTGTAGCCCAAGACTGGTTGCCCACTGAAGCTAAGCAGGGCTGAGCTGGTCAGTATGGATGGGAGACCTCCTGGGAAAACCAGGTTGCTGCTGGAAGAGGTGTTATTGAGGCCAGCAGGGGGCGCTCTCCCTGTGGTCTGTGTGGGTCCTAACACCCCAGTGTAGTGACAGGGACACTATACCGTAACAAGCACCGTCCTTTGAATGAGACGTAAAACCGAGGTCCTGACTCTCTGTGGTCATTTAGGCTACGTTCACACTGCAGGCTGAAACGACCCAATTCCGATTTTTTTGCCCCTATGAGACCTGTATCTGATCTTTTCATGACAGTCTGAACGACACAGATCCGATCTTTTCAAATGCGACCCAGGCCACTTGGGTATGTGGTCCAAATCCGATATGTATCCGATCTTTTGAAATGCGACTTCAATCTGAACGGCCAGGTCGCATGTATCCGACCCGCACGTCATTGATATGCGACAAACGTCATAATTCTGCGTTGAAGTAGGCGGGAATGAGAAGATTGTAATTGTGCTGGCTCTGTTGGGAAAATAACTTTAATATTGCTAAACGAGCTCCACTGTTGACATTCATGTTTAGCTACTTCCGCAAACAACAAGTGACGTCGTTGACCGTTGAGAACTCTTCTGCGCATGCGGGTCACTTCTGGGTCATTTCACGTTCACACAGGAGATCACAAAAGGTCGCATTTAATTGGATATGTGAACGGCCTTGCAAAAAAATCTATTTGTTTTCAAAAAATCGGAATTGAGCATTAAGCCCCTGCAGTGTGACCGCAGCCTTAAAAATCCCATGGCACTTCTCGTAAAGAGTAGGGGTGTAACCTCGGTGTCCTGGCCACATTCCCTCCACTGGCCCTTATCAATCATGGCCTCCTAATAATCCCCATCCACTGAATTGGCTCTATCAGTCTCTCTCCTCTCCACCTACAGCTGGAGAGATTCCCTGATATGATTGTTAAGCGCTTTGGGTGTACAGTAGTACATATGAAAGCGCTATATAAATTCCTCATTCTATAATATTAAACCGGCAGGTTTAGAGCTTGTGTGAATTGCACGAAACGGAAGTTCAGGTTCAACTTCGATCCATCAGGAAATGCCACATGGCAGGTCACGCATTTCACTGCGCTTCATGAAGAGTTTTTATTTTGTGCGTAGAAGCCGTTGCCGGAGATGAGTTAAAAGAGAGTGGAATGCATAGACTTTTAGCTAATCTCGTCTGGATTTGAACGTGATACTGTAGGAGCACATCTGATCTCTTCTGGAAGCTGGTTCGAGTTACAGCTGGCATAGTTTAGCTAAAAACACACACACACAAATATCTGCATGCCTCACCTCAGACATATTCAAACGCTTGCAACCTCTCCCCCAAACATGCTCAGACAATGGTTTAAATACACAAGCTGAACACTAGTGGGCCGTGACACTCGTCACTGCATTCAACAGCAGAACACTGTCACATAAATTATATAAGTAACATTCAAAAACTAATTTCTGACATGCGATCCTCATAATACAAACAAGCAAAACATCCACAAAAATCAAACACTTAACACATATAGCACTCATGTCTCTCTTCAACTTGACGTTCTGGTTATGTGCACTACCAGAGCCCACCTCCAAAACACTGGCTCAGATCTAACATGTGCTACGCAAAATTACACAATAAAGAAATCATTGCTCTCTATTATCCTTCAAAACATTAACAAGTTAAACACATTATGTTAATATTGTCCATCCCCACATTGTCAACATACAATAAATAATAAAGTATTCATGCAATCTGCACACCATTATATTCAAAATAGCACTCGGCTGGCACTGGTGATCACAGATCCAAATACAACCTTTAGAATGTTTTATTTTACTACCTGGATATAAAGTATCAATTTCTTAAAAAGAGATGAGTTTTACAAAATAAACATTTGAGTGGTAGTTAAATATGATCATAATGTTTTTGTTTTTCTCCCTTTGTGTCAAACACAGTTTCTCATCTTGGTTTAACGTTTCCTTAGATTAAAGAGTCACAAAAAGCTGTTCATAAAGCAAACTCTTCACCTATACACTAAACACACTCTGAATGCCGACTTTCACCTATGAGCAACAGATCAAACCATATTTCTGATGAAAACGGACCACAGCAGTTTCAGTTTGACTCAGAAGATGAACTTCAGTTAACCTAGTTTATCCAGTATTCACATTAAATTCTTCTACTTTTACATGTTTAACACAGTCAGACAACTTGATAACAATGAAGAATGTTTACTAAAGTATAAGAACATTTGAGCCCTTAATAAGTGCCAGAAGAACATCATGTAACTATACATGGTGTGTTGTGTGTGTGTGTGTGTGTGTGTGGTGTGTGTGTGTGTGTGTGTGTGTGTGTGTGTGTGTGTGTGTGTGTGTGTGTGTGTGTGTGTGTGTGTGTGTGTGTGTGTGTGTGTGTGTGTGTGTGTGTGTGGTGTGTGTGTGTGTGTGTGTGTGTGTGTGTGTGTGTGTGTGTGTGTGTGTGTGTGTTCATGAAGGTGTAAAAGGTGTCTGCGCATGAGGAGGGTCGTCAGGTTATGTTGGGGGAGGAGGATTCACATACTAGATCAACGTGTTTCAGCAAAAAGTTTATCAGACTTTTCACTAAACTATTAAAGAAAATGATTCACACACTTGTTTTGTTCTGTTTGAGCTGGCGGAACATGATTGGTAAGTTATAAAAACATTTCTACTACTTAATTGCTTTCCGTTTCAGGGTAATAAAGCTGCTGCTACTGAATTATGTTATTTTCATCTGCTTTTACATGATGAATATTTAGTGTGCGATCTACTAACTTTGGAGACAGGTCTCTGCTTGTGATCAGACATTTTAAATGTAATTTCTAGCCCTGGAATAGTGATGATAATGTAACAAGTTTTGGAAAATAATTGAAATTTATACAGTGAATTTAAATATCTCTGGCAGTTTGAGAAAGAAAGTGCAGCTTGCTAATCCTCCCTAGCAATATATATATGAATGTTTTTTGAGCATCAAATCATCATATTAGAATGATTTTTGAAGGATCATGTGACACTGAAGACTGGAGTAATGATGATGAAAATTCAGCTTTGATCACAGGAATAAATTACACTTTACTGTATATTCACATAGAAAACTGCTGTTTTAAATTGTAATACTATTTCACAATATTTCTGTTTTTTTTTTGTATTTTTTATCAAATAATTGCAGCCTTGGTGAGCAGAAGAGACTTCTTTTAAAAACTTAAAAAATCTTACCTGCCTAAAACTTTTGCACAGTACTGTATATATATATACTTATCTTTTTTTTGTTGTTGTTGTATCTTTACCATTGTTTTTCAGTTCTAGTTTAAATGTTACAAACTAAAACTGATTTTAGGCTTTGTAAACCAACGAGAGTCTTAATCTGATCCTCTTCATGTTCTCCAGGGGTGTTTGGTGAGTCAGTATCAGTGATGGAGGGAGATTCTGTTACTCTAAACTCTGATCTTACTGATATACAGGAAGACAAAGACATGATGTGGACATTTGGAGCTGAAAAGTCTCTCATAGCTAGAATCAATAGAAATAAGCAAATCTTTCCTACATATAATGACACTGATGGGAGATTCAGAGACAGACTGAAGCTGGACGATCAAACTGGATCTCTGACCATCACAAACACCACAACTGAACATACTGGAGATTATCAACTACTGATAAGTGGAGCGAAACTGAGATCAAAAACATTCAGTGTTTCTGTCTATGGTGAGTAGAGATCATTTATCCTGTCCTTCACAAATTCTTGTTTTATTAAAGCCTTTAGGGAAAAGCCTTAGCCTTTAAAGCCTAAAGGGATCTTTCATTATGCCACAAATTAATGTTTTTTTTATATATTGAGCTGAACTTGTATTGAACCCAGAATATTTATTTAACAGTTTAATCATTTTATAGTTTAAGATGACAGAAACACTCATTGACTATCAACACAAAAATTACATTACTGATTTTTATCTATATTTTTGTTTATTCTCTCTGTGTTGTACAGCTTGTTTGCCGACTCCTCACATTTTCAGAGATTTTTCACAAAATCTTTCATCATCATCATCATGTTCATTGGTGTGTTCATCAGTGTTGAATGTGAGTGATGCGACTCTCTCCTGGTACGCAGGAATGAGTGTATTGTCCAGCATCAGTGTGTGTGATCTCAGCATCAGTCTCTCTCTACCTCTGGAGGTGGAATATCAGGATAAAAACACCTACAGCTGTGTGCTGAACAATCCCATCAGCAACCAGACCACACATCTGGACATCAACACACTCTGTCACACACATTCAGGTACGACAATGGAATAATAGTGATTATTTACAGACCTGATCTCTGTCTTTTGATGAAATTGATACATTCACTTATATTATTGTCTGTTTCTCTTTATCATTACAACATCTTCATAGAGCCTTCAAACCCTCCAGTCTCAGTGTCTCTGATAGTGTTGATCTCTGCTGGATCTCTGATGATTGTTGCAGGATTTGGGATCTTCTGGATCTGCAGGAAATGTAGAAAATATGATCAAGAAGGCAGGTGTTACCTACTGCTTTTATACACTAAATATTTTCATTGATAGTCTTAATTATCATTAATGAGTTATTCTCATAATGTTTGTAGTTGACAGCCTCTAGTTCCATAACCAAACTAGTATATGTAGTTATTGATTACTAGATTACACCCATATCAGAATATATATGCTGACAATGGTTCATATGGAGGAGACCCTAAAGGGACATGGTGATAGAAAAAATGTTTCAATGCTTTTGCGTTCACTCACAAAAGTTTTGCACTCCCTCGAGAAACTTTTTGTTTGCTTGCAAAACCTTTGTGTTCCCTCTCACTCTTTGCGAGTGAAGGCTGAGTGATTAGGGGAACGGAAAACATTTGCGAGGATACGCAAAAGCGTTGACAAATACGTTTTTCTCCCATCTCATATTTTATCAACATTTTTTACTGTAAAATTATGATTTTAGGAGTTTGATTATGAATCTTTTATGAATTATGAATTATGATTTATGAGTAGGGGTGTAATCCCAGCATCCTGGCCAAATTTGACCAGTGGCCTCTGTCCATCATGGTCTCCTAATCATCATGAAATATATATTAATTGGCTTCATCACTCTGTCTCCTCTCCACCAATAAGCTGGAGTGTGTTGGTTGTTCTGGCACAATATGGCTGCTGCCACCTGAGAATGTTAATACAAATAAATAAAAAGTGCACAGTGTCCTTCACACAAACACTAAATACATAGTAACTCACATGACAATAAAAAATACAATAAACATTAATTTATCAACATAAGATGTAACAAAAACCCTAATGTAACTGATTAAAAAAGAAAAAGAAAAAAAAGAAACAGTTATTTCAACAAAAATACTTCAATTTTTAAGTGTCACGCAGGGAATTCTGGGAATATCAGTTTACGTTTTTTTTTTCACTGTAAATTATACAATGAATAGTTATTTTTCACTTCCAAAAACTGTAAATTGAATGGTATTTTACTGTAGAATTACATTTAAAAAAAAGAAGGCTAGATCTATTGCAGTTTTTCCCTGTATACAACCCACAAAAGTTGTGACGCTTTTTAAATTTTAATAAAATAAAAACTTAAAGACTTTCAAAACACATGAGCCAATATTTTATTCACAATAGAACATAGATAACATAACAAATGTTTAAACTGAGAAATTGTACACTTTTTTCCACTAAATGAGCTCATTTCAAATTAGATGCCTGCTTCAGGTCTCAAAAAGAGTGTGTAAAAGATTGTGGAATACTTTAAAAACAATGTTCCTCAACGTCAAATTGCAAAGGTTTTGCAAATCGCATAATCTACAGTGCATAACATCATCAAAAGATTCAGAGAAACTCAATTCTCTGTGCGTAAGGGACAAGGCCGAAGACCTTTATTGGATGCGCATGGTCTTCGGGCCCTTGGATGACACTGCATCACTCATCGTGTGTCAATGACATTACTAAACGAGCCCAGAAATACTTCCAGAAACCTCTGTCGGTAAACACAATCCGTCTGCAGATGCCAATTAAAGCTCTATCATGCAAAAAGGAAGCCATATGTGAGCATGGTCTAGAAGCCCCGTTGAGTGGGCCGAGGCTCATTTAAAATCGACTATTTCAAAGTGGAAAAGTGTTCTATGATCAGTTGAGTCCAAATTTGAAATTCTTATTGGAAATCAAGCTCGCTGTGTCCTCTGGGCAAAAGAGGAGGGAGACCTTTCAGCGTGTTATCAGCGTTCAGTTCAAAAGCCAGCATCTCTGATGGTATGGGGGGTGCATAAGGGCATACAGTATGGGCAGCTTACATGTTTTGGAAGGCACTATGAATGCTGAATAAAGCTTTTAGAGCAACATATGCTCCCCTTCAGACGGCGTCTATTTCAGGGAAGGCCTTGTGTATTTCTGCAGGACAATGCAAAAGCACAAACTGCATGTATTATTACAGCATGTATTATTACTTCGTCGTAGAAGAGTCCGGGTGCTGAATTGGCCTGATCTTTTACCTAGAACATTTGGCACACCATTAAACGAAAAAAAGAGGAAAAAGAGGAGATGCTACACCATGGTAAACATGCCCCCGTCCCAACTATTTTGAGACCTGAAGCAGGCATACATTTTTTTTATTTCTCTGTTTAAACATTTGTAATGTTATCTATGTTCTATTGTGAATCAAATACTGGCTCATGTGAAATTAAAGTTAAAAAAATAACTAATTAAATAATAAATAATAATAAATGTGTTTAAAAGATTGCAGGATTAAGCATTTTAATTAATTGTGTGCATTAACACTTACCCTACCTAGCCTTGATAATAAATCAGAAAAATGAAAATGACTGATTTTGAGATTTCTTGATAATAATATATATTTCCAAAGAAAAAGAACTGATTTTGAGTTTTGTTGTTTTAATGCATCTGTCATTATTGCAGAAACTGTTGAGACTCGTGCGGAAGAGATCACTTATGCAGAGCCAGTATTCTACAAAAGAAACGCACATAAATGGGTAAGATTGTGTGTCCGTCTCATTTACGCAGTGAGTCAGATTAAGATGTGTCTGTGATTGTGTCTTTGTCTGTATAATGAAATCACACACTTACAAACATATCATTAACGCATAATCATCACTCAATATGAAAAACACAAAACAACATCTGCTATGCCTTTGAATGTAGGTCCAAAAAGTGTTACCTGTACTACAACAATTATTTTAGTTTTCTACATAAATAACTGCTTCTCAGTTTCCATTAAAGCAACTGAGAAACACTGAAAAAGGAGTGCAGGATCTCTAAACTTCCTATACAGTCGCCAGCCACTTTTTAGATACACCTTACTAGTACCGAGTTTGACGCCCTTTTGCCTTCAGAACTGCCATGAAATACTCAGACCAGTTCATCTGGCACCAACAACCATGCCACGTTACTCTGACGCTCAGCTTGAACTTCAGCAGATCGTCTTGACCATCTCTACATGCCTAAATACATGTCATGACATAACATTGGCATGTTAATGGGAACGTCATTGTTGTATGTTTGGCAGTGATGGCAATTTCAAAACACTGCTTCATGAAGCTTCGAAACCTTTACGAATATTTTGTTCCGAATCAGTGGTTCGGAGCGTGTATCAAACTGCCAGAGTCACGTGATTTCAGTAAACGAGGCTTCATTACGTCATAACTGTTTCGAAACAACTTCGAAATTTCAATGGAGGCTGATGATCTCTGTCAACCCATGAATCATGAGGAGTCACTGAGAACCAATGAACAAGTGTCTGTGGGTTTTAGCTGATCTCTGATCAGTATTATACATTTGAAGATGTTTTAATTCGACATTAGTTAAATGAATAATGGTACTTAATAGTCTTATTGGCCTGTTTAGCTGAGCCATAGAACAAACAAAACAAACCCTGACAATTGATAAAAGAACATATAGACACTTGATAATCTTATTAGATGATTAGATAATTTTGCAATAGATTTGTAAAAGGTGTTTTTATGCATATTTGGTCTGGGTTTTTGTAGCATTTACACTGTTCTGACCACTAGGGGTCACCGTGGAGACGGGCAGATCTATACAGGTGGAGCTGGGGAGGGTGGAGGGTTTTTGAAGAGCGCTGGACTGCTAAGGCAAATGCTATCCAAGTATTTGAAGGTTGAGCAGCGAGCTCATGGTATACGGCAGTATATATCAGCTGCGCCCTATAGATAATGATGTTATTATAAAAAGGCAAGTAAAAGTACCTATTACCCTGCACCATCTGTTTCATTCCAGAACTTTGTATTGAGTTGCTAGTGCTATGATTGGCTGATTAGATATATCCATTAACGAGCAGTTGAACATCTGTACCAAAGTGCCTGGTGAGTGTATATTAACACGAGATCATTTACAAATACGTGTAAAAACCCATCAAGCTTGATAAACTCTCAAAATATGATTTGTACAATGAACTTAATTAAACTGTTGTAAACCTTTCCACACAGTCCAAATTCATGTTTTCAGCTAACTACTATAGCAAGAGAACATGTTAGCAATTTATCTAATTTATTTCATTATGAGCAAGCAGAACGATAGTGATAACCACAAAAAAACAATAACAGAAACTCTAACTGAACTGAACATTAAACACTAGCATCTTTCTGGCAGATCGGATCTTGTTACAGCAAAAATGCATATCAGATCAGATTTTGTGTGTGCATTTTTCAAAATAAGTCTAAAAAACTTGTATTCAATTCTTTCAAATGGGTCACAGGTCTTTTAATAATACTACATTTAAATATTGTATTTTAAAGAATTGTTTCTTTTGGAAGATTAACAATTTTGCTACTATAGTTGTGCAATGTAACATTTGAGCCCTGAAGTAGAACCGCTTCATGTTCAAAGAACAATGATCACTGTTATTAGACAAAAAAAAAACTTTTTCACATTGAACCTCAATCAGTCTTCTAAAATGAATTTGTCTTGTTTTGAAAATTTTATTATTTCATCTTGTGATGCATTTTTACAGAAAGTCAAAGAGGAGGGTCATGTGGATTATGCACCTATCTCAATGAGATGATCTTCAGTCTTCCTCTGAGTAGAAGATCCAGCTGTATGATCATTTCACTAGGAGCCTCCTGAGACAACCTCAGTCTGAGTCTATGGTTGAGTTCTGGAATTGGTGAGAGTCACTTCTAATTGTCCATTGAATGTAGCACAAATTCTGTCCAAAAAAATATATATAAAAAATATATTTTCAGCAGAATATTTTTCAGTTTTTCTCTAGTTTCATCCCCGCGTATGATGAAGAAATCTTAGCAGACCTACAGCTGGATCATTCTGAGGGGTTTGAAATGTGATATTCAGAGATTGGACTTATGAAGATGACTTTTAACAAATTATCGAAATATTGGATATTGGCTCATTGGAGCATTTTCATGTTTGACTGTTAAAGGAACAGTTTACCCTAAAATAAAAATGAAGTCCTCATTTACGCACCCTGGTGTTGTTTTAATGCCATTTGCCCTTCTTTCTTTTATGGACAACAAAATGAGAATTTAAAAAATGCCCCATACACACTTGTCCATATAATGACAGTAAATACTAACCAGCATCAAGCTTTTAAAAAAAGACACTAAAGTATCACAGAATGATCCCATGTGTCACGTGTCGTATATTCCAAAGTGTTCTGCAAGTATATGATGGGGTTTCGTGAAAAACAAACCAAAATTTTATCTATTATTTAACGAAAGTCTTAACCTTGTCCGTTGGTTTTCGGATGCCCTAAGAACACTTGGGATCGTTCTGTAATTCTTTTGCGTCTTTTTTAAAGCTTGATGCTGGATGTGTTACCGGTCCCAAACAGTGAAGGATGAGATATAGTAACTGTATAAAATGATGAGAAACACACATTAGTGTCTGCAGCGTTAAGGCGCTTTCTTTTAATGATTTGCCCTTTGACCAGAAGGTTATTTCTCATCGCTCTAGTGCAATGCGCCATCTACAGGCCTATTTCAGAATAAACTGAAATCTATGTAACAATAAAATAACTTTTTTTTAGACTCTTGTAAATACTTAAACTGAAGACAGAGAGAATAAAATAATTTATTGGGGTACCTATTATAATTCAATACTATTATCTTTCCCTGTAATATGTTCAGTCCGTCACAGTTGCTATTCACTGCCATTATATGTAGGCCTACGAACGCAAGCGGGACATTTTTTTTTTTAAATCCCCTTTTGTTGTCCATAAAGAAAAAAGGGCATACGGCATTAGAACAACACCAGGGTGAGTAAATGATGACTTAATTTTCATTTTAGGATAAACCTTTAAAATCTCAACAAATTGAGACTGTATTTAAATCTCCAAGTGCAAAATACAGATGGAGAATACTCATGAAAAGGAGTCAAAGTGAACCCTGCTGTGGTCTCATTTATTTATTAATTTTACATCTGTACAGAGATGTGGTTTGAACTGTTGGCTGGACAAAACGCTTGTGTATGAGCTTGTGTCTGTGGATGTTTGTGCTTCATGTCACGTATGCATGTTTGCGGTGTCAGTAGGGTGTTCATGAATAGCATGTGGTTGAAAGTCTTTTTTTCCATTTCTGCTCATATGAAGCTGACAGTTTAACCTCCGCGCTACACTAAAGCAGCTTTACTGTCATACTGTGAAATAAAGTCTACTGAATCCAATGATGTCTGACAGATAAAAGATTCACTCAAATCAAACAGTGAAAATATCCTATCTGTTGAATATTAAGATTGATGTTCAAATACATACATCTCACTGTATACTGTATATATATGTGTGTCAGTAGTTATTTTTATAGTTAGAAGTTATTCTTGACCTCACCCTTTTTATAAATGTATATCCTGTTTTTGTCTGTAAGTGTTTGTCAGTCAATTTAAGAATAAATGCAATGTATGGTTTACTGTTATATTATTTATGGTTTCATGCACATTTTTTCTTTAGTTTTTATCAGTTTTTGGGGAGTAATTAACAATGCTGCTCACAAACTATTCCTTCAGCAACAGTGCTGCCGTCCAAAGGCAAAATGCTGTAACTACACATTTTGGCAAAATGTATTTACTTAAGACTGTGATGTGTGATCTGTTCTGTGACAGGTTAAAATATACTTAGGTTCAGAGCAAACTGAGTGTAAATTAAAAACAACAATTTTAAAATTAGTTTAAATGATTTTAAGTGGTCATATGATGCTTTTTAATGTTTTTCTTTTCCTTTAGTGTGTAATGTATATGTATCAGAGTGCATGAATAAGATCTGCAAACTTACAGTTCATAATCTCCCATAAAGGGATTTATTCTGTCTAATAGAGAACACTGATCACGATTTCACAATGTGAAATACCAGCATAATGTCCGTCCAAAAGTATAGGCAAAGAAAGAAGGCAAGAAACATACACTTCAGGTTTTTTTATTTTTTATTTTTTTTATTTTGTTACTTCAGGACATAGTTACAGTGAATACGATCAATTAAACCATAATAACATTTTACCAAGTCCTACACTTGAATAGGGAAATTCTGAAATCTCAAAAACTACTTGCCACACTCACATTTAAATAACATATTTCAAATCAGCAACAAAATCTGACATGAACTGTCTCATAAATTTTGTTTCTTATGATTAAATAGCATTAAAAAAAGCTTATTTTTTTGGCTAGACCAGCCAATGTGTAGGCTATGTGCAGTCATAAACCTACATATCAGGACAGAGACCGATTAGGTAGGCCTACTACATTTTAATTTGAAAAAGTATGTTCTATACAGATGAATGTGTGTTGTCAGTATCAAGTGTCCTCCCAGCATCAGTTGAGTCGCTTCAAACATTTTTACGTTTTAACATGGGTAGCCGGGTTTATGACCTATAGGCTACTAGGATCAGCCACCGGGGGGCGATCGAGACGTTTTGGCTTCACTTTTCAGTTGCAGCGCGTTGAGCTCTCTCGGCCACCGTAACATGGGTGTTACCTTGGCTGGCCAATCAGACAGCAGCACACAACTTTTAAAATTCAGACTAGGTAAACGCTGTCGCTGTAATGCAGAGGGATAACATCACTTTATAAGAATCTTTACTATTATTATTATTTTTGTAAAAGTACTAAGAATGAAGCCTCTCTTTATTTTGATCTTGTTGTTTTCGTGTTTACGTGTGAATGGTAAGACACTTTTATGTTACAATCTATCTATTTGTCAACGATATCTACATGAAAAAGAAAGAAAAGTGATTTGTTCCATCAGCAGGACTAAACAGAAAAAACAATAATTTGTAAAAAAAAAAAAAAAAAAAAAAAGACATTATAGGTACATTATTTGAGTTTTAATAAAGTGGAACAAGTTTTATGAAGTATTTTTATGGATAATATTATATTATATTTATACTTGGAAATTTCAAAGAGTCTAAAAAAACATTGTATATATATATTTCACAGCACTTTCCTGTTTTATAATTTTATTTGGCTTATAATTAACTGTTTACTTTTTCATCAGGTGTGTCTGGTGTGTCAGTGTCAGTGATGGAGGGAGATTCAGTCACTCTAAACACTGGTGTTCAAACAAAACAACAAGAAGATATTAGATGGTATTTTAATGACATTCGTATAGCTCAAATCATTGGAGATCTCAGTAAGATCTGTACAGATGTTCAGTGTAATGAAGGCACTGAGAGATTCAGAGACAGACTGAAGCTGGATAATCAGACTGGATCTCTGACCTTTACAAACACCACAAACACAGACTCTGGATTTTATAAGCTACATATCATCAGCAGCAGCATCAGAGAAAATATCTTCAATGTTACTGTTTATGGTGAGTGAGTTAAAAGCAGGTTTTCTATGTTTAACCATACCATATATTTTTTTTCTTTTCTTGCATAAATATCGATCACCTCTTTACATTCACATTTGCGTTGAATGTGGAATTTGTAGAATTAGCCTATCTCAGTTAATAAACAGTTCAGTTTGATTTAAAAGTCAATCATTTCCATGGGAAAAATTAGTGTTATCAGTTAGTTATAATTCATAAAAAGCTTTGTGTTCTGGTGGAGATGATAATTTTTCATCATGCCATCTCTTATCACATTCTTGTATCTGTTATATTGAGGATTTGATGCAATATGATGTTGTAAATGGACGCACACACACACACACACACACACACACACACACACACACACACACACACACACACACACACACAAAATCATCCAACATCTGTTGGTTTGTGTTTCAGATGTTCCTGGTGCAGAGACAAAGACCAAGTCAGTGAAGTCAGGAGAATCTTTTACTTTAGATCCTGGTGTAATAAAAAACCTAAATGATGTGATGACGTGGTATTTTAATGAAGCTTGTATTGCTGAAATCACTGGAGATCAGAGTAAGATCTGTACAGATGTTCAGTGTAAAGAGAGATTCAGAGACAGACTGAAGCTGGATCATCAGACTGGATCTCTGATCATCACAAACACCAGAAACACAGACTCTGGAGTTTATAAACTACAGATCATCAGCAGCAGCAACATTCCCCGTCGCCAACTCAGCATTAGCAGCATTAGGAGATTCAGTGTTACTGTAAATGGTGAGTAAAATTTCGGAATTTTAAAATACAGGTCAATATTTGTAAATCTAATAATAATGACTATATCTTTATGACAGGTTCAGGTCTGTCTTCAGGAACTGTAGCAGGAATAGTTGGTGTTGTTCTGCTGGTGGCTGCTGCTGCTGTAACTGCTGCTGTGATTTACCGTCGCAGAAACAGCCATGCAGCAATACCACCTAATGTAAGTATTACATACAGCTGAATTAGAGAGATTATCAAGAGATTTAAAGTGCAAAAAGAATCTCTAAATTTACTGTAGTATTAATACATTTTTATATTAGCACTGTATAATTAAATAAAATACAAATTTATTTAACAAATGGTTTTAGGACCCAGGTAGGATCAGGTTGTAACAAATGTATACTATAAATCAGATCTTCAGGTAGGCAGTGCCAAAATAGTAATAATTAATTTCATAATTTACTAACACTCATGTTATTCCAAACCCAGTATGAGTTTCTTTCTTCTGCTGGACACAAAAGAAGATATTTTGATGAATGCCAGTATCCATTGTTGATACTGGAAGGATCACTAGGAACTTTCTACAGGAACTAGGGATTTTGGGTTGGGACTCTGTGTTTTGGGCATAAACTGTTTGGTTACTGACATTTTTCAAAATACTTTTTTTTTTTTTTTTTTTTTTAGCAGAAGAAAAAACTCATACTCATAACGCATAAACTCATTGTTTGGAACAACTTGAGGATGAGTAAACAATGAAAGATTTTTCATTTTTGGGTGAACTATCCCTTTAACTCCCAAATAAACTAAATAATAAATAATATACAAATAAAAAGCGCAGCTTTATTTAGAGTGCAGATGTTGCAGAGTTTAATTAGAACATGTCAGTGCGATTTGAAAAGCATATTGTATAGTGTAGTTTTTTTTAATTATTATAATTTTTTTTTTAGATTTCACACAGGACGAGAATTCAACTGCAAAATTAAATGTTCGTCACATGATGCAGTTTTATTTTTGTCAGCCATTTTATAAAACAAACAAAAAAAAAATATACTGAATAGTTTGTGATATGTAAATCATTATGAAACACACTATGGCTAGTCTTTCTGTGTCTGTGTAACTGAATCATCAGTCCTGTTCATATATTTTACCTTGTGTGAATCTGTGTTTTATTACAGGAAAATGAAGAGCTACAGATGATTTGAAATCTGCAACATCATGTGTTATTAATTAATACTTTTATTCATCAAGGACAGGTTAAATTGATTAAAAGTGACAGTAAACACAGTTTTAAAATAACAAACATTCTTATTTCAAATGAAGACTTCTCTCTTCATAAAAGAGTGTTTTAAAAAAATGTGATATGAATATCACATTTCAAATCGTGCTGATATCCAGGAAAACAGCACTCATATGTGATATTACTGAACTGCATCAGGTTACGAATACAAAAAAACTGCACAAGAAGAAATTTAGCAATTTTGTAGTGGCCTCTTAATTCTTTGAGATGCAAATCGCTTTAAATATCTTAATATTTCTCATACACAAAATATATGACATTTCACATTTACACAGTAAGATCTTACACTATATACTGTATATAATGTTTGGTTTGAGTTAATCTGTCGAAAGTTGTTTTGTGTAGAGCAGAAGTAAATTGTAAAAATACAGCAGCCGCACACTCAAAACACTGTGCAAGATCAATTTATTAAAAAGGCCCTTGTTAATCACCTCTCCTGATTTCATAATGTCAGACACCTGTGTTAACATGGCTAAGGCTACAGGGATAGGGAACATGGGAAATGTAGTTCAACATCACCTATATCAAATATAGCCTTAGGTACAGGGTCTACTGAAAACGAAACACATGAATTACATCAGGATTTAAAAATAAAATATATATATAAAAAAATTCATTACACTACATCAACAACCTATTCCATGTAAATATCAGGCTATGGCCATCATAAAACATGGAATAGTCTGTAGTAATGAGATTAAAGAAACACACTCATATCAAAATCCTCATTAAGGCCCAGTGGTTGTAGAGCTTCTAGATCCAATATAGCTCTCTCTGACATAGTCGCCTGTCTACATCGCCCCCTCTCTGAGAGGTAACCTGTTCTATTCCCTGAAACCTGAGGGAGGATAGAGGATGTGAGTGGTTGTTAAAGTGGCGGGCGACAGAATAATTCATATCATTTCGTCTTATTGAACTTTTGTGTTCGCTGATTCTTTGCTTCAGAGGGCGAATAGTTTTACCAATATAGATCATATCACATGTGCATTTATGATGGCCATAGCCTGATATTTACATGGAATAGGTTGGTGATGTAGTGTAATGAATTTTTTTATATATATATATTATATATATATTTTTCACTTTGAAATCTTGATGTAATTCATGTGTTTCGTTGAACTACATTTCCCATGTTCCCTATCCCTGTAGCCTTAGCCATGTTAACACAGGTGTCTGGCATTATGCAATCAGGAGAGGTGATTGACAAGGGCCTTTTTGTATGGCCACATTCACTCTGTTTGTATGCCTGAAGAAGGTCGCAAGACCGAAAGCTTGCTAATAAATTGGTCTTGCACAGTGTTTTGAGTGTGCGGCTGCTGTATTTTTACAATTTACCATGATGATTTAATGTAGCAGCACCTCTCCACAAGCCTTTTTTGGATGGATGAGCGGTGGTTCTTTTTTATTTTTGGAATCTGAGGGTTCAAAAAAAATCTAAATATTGAGTAAATCGCCTTTAAAAGTTTCCATTTCTTTTGGCGAGTGTGCTGCATCCACTTACAAAAATAAAATTTGTATATATTTAAGGTAGGAAATTTACTAAATATCTTCATGGAACATGATCTTTACTTAATATCCTAATGATTTTTGGCATAAAAGAAAAATCGATAATGTTGACCCATGCAGTGTTTTGTTGGCTATTGTCACAAATATACCCGTGCGACTTAAGACTGGTTTTGTGATCCAGGGTCACATATAAGCAAAGCAATATAACAGCCAATATAACAGGGTGTATATTACAATGTTTAATATTTTTGATGATTTGAAAAAATATTGTATTGTTCTGTATCATTTTTGGATATGCAATTGTATTTTTGTATGTAGTCTGGTACTTATTTATGTAAATGTTAATGTACACATAAGCGTTGTTAAACTATTGAGGTATATGCACTTTCAAACAGTTTTAACACTGAAGACTGGAGTAATGATGCTGAAATTTCACTGGAATAAATTCACAGGAATAAATTACATTATATTCACATAGAAACCAGCTTACCCTTGTATGCTATTCTTTTTTAAAGTAAATCTATGATGTGTGGGGTCTCCAGAAAACCCAGAATATAAAATGTGATTTTGTAACATAATAATGTATATTTTTTTAAATAGGTTTTTATATAAAAACTACTTTTTTAATGTAAAATGTGTTTACTCCACAAAACATTGGCCCTTCATTTTGTGTGTTTTCTTCATTGTAACTGAATTTTTTTTTTTGACAATCATGTAACAAAAAGCTATTTTTATAGTCTCCCATTGATGTCTATGCAAAAAAAATACTTTAACATTTATTTATATACAATTTTTAAATACCTTGATTCCTTATTGAATAAATAGCAGTAAATAATAAAGTGTTTAATTATGTTACGAGGCCTGGATAGGTAAGAAAGTTACGTCGCATACAATGCAACACATAGGGTCTACCATTTGATTGGAACATTAGGGACGATTGCCACCCCTTGTACTTTAGGTTTTCGTAGAGAATAGTTATGGTGTCACAGACATTAAAGGTACAATATGTACGATTTTTGTATTAAAATATCCAAAAACCTGCACAGTGTTATATATGTCTTTTAATTGTGTACTTATATTATCCTAAAGGTTTCAGAGAATTCGTAAATTCAGAGAAATTCACAATTTAAAATAGTGCCCGTCCCTTGTAACTCATCGCCTGTCAATGACGTAATATCCACGTTATCCCTGGTTTCCGCTTACTTCAATAGTAACCATGGCGACAGATGTAGACAACTGCATTATGTCTAGCGGCACGCTCACGCTGTTGTTGTTTCCTTCAAACATTATGGATCATGGGAAGCAGACTTTGGGACAAAAGGAGAACTAAAACGAGGATCAATATCAGCGTGGCGTTTTCGAGATGCCGAGAGCTTCGCAACAAACTTGGACTTGACAATTATCGATATTGTCAACGCCTTGATATTTTTAGGTCTGTAGATAAAACCAGGTTCCTGCACTTTTTGACTAATGAATTTATAATACTTCTGTTGTTGTTCATGGTTACTTCTGAAGTGTTTTAAAATATTTTTTTTTTAGATAATTTGCATTTTTACAGTTTTTCTCGATTGCTTAAACACATTTCTTGAAACTATACCTCGTATTCTCAAAACAGTAAACACAAATCCATAATGTCTCACCCAATTCCCCAAACATCCTACTTTCGGGTCAAAATGAAGCTCTACACTCAAAACCATTCACTCTTGCTGAAAAACCAAACTTTGCCCTCAGACAGGATACACAATCCCTCAAAATCACACACACTACAATATAGTCTAACACACTGGTGCAATAAATTCAAAACAACATTTCCAAAACTGGTAAGTTGCTTGTGGTGTGAATTTCATCCGAGACTGCTTGTCTTTTTGCCCTTGCCCTTGGCCTTGCCCTTGGACTTTCTCCTTCTCCTCCTCCTCCTCCTTCTCCCCCTCTTTCTCCTTCTCCTCCTCCTCCTCCTTCTCCCCCTCTTTCTCCTTCTCCTCCTCCTTCTCCTTCTCCCCCTCTTTCTCCTTCTCCTCCTCCTCCTCCTCCTCCTCCTCGACCTCTTCCTTCATGTCTTTCTGGATCCATTGTTCCAAAACTCAAACTGATTCAGGCCCTTTTTTCTATTGAAAGTTCTGATTGATGTGTGCTAAATTTTGACTCTTAGTGTTTTCACCTTGGTAATTGTGTCTAACTGAGCTGAAGCTGTGCTGACTTCAGTGAACAATATTGATACTAGTGCTTTCTAAATGACCACATGGTCTAGGCAATGAAATATTAAGGGATTTGTGTGTAGAGTTTTGCAGTGACAGTTCAACAATTCTGACTCATGTGTCAAAACAGGGAATAGTGTTTATAGTTTAGTGAAATGGGTGTGCTTTTTGATAAATGGCATTATGGTTTTGAAATTTTAGTTCAAAAGCCTGGTTATAGTGTTTAAGCAATTGAGAAAAACTGTAACCTACCAGTCAGGCAACACCAGCACTAACAGAACAGAAAAAAAAAAAGTGAAACATCTTCAGATCTAATAAGACTTAATACTTGAGCTGTTAATGTGGTGTGTGAATCCTTCCACACAGCGTATACAGGGTCATTATGAATGATAAATGCAGTGATGTGCACTGGAGCAAGGACAAAAGAGCGATCCACCCCCTCACTTAAAAAAAGTGCATTCCTTTCCCCTTGATTCAAATCTCTTTCCAATGCATAGGTACGCCACAATAAAGATTAGTGATGAGTCGATCATGAACGACTTGTTCATTTTGCTGTCTGTACCGGAAAGAGGAATGATTACTTCACCTCCTGAGTCTTCGGGTGAGAGTCATTTGTTCTTAAGCACGTGACAGTCGAACCATTAACATGTAACATTTTAATTATATTCATATGAAATGAACAAAATGACTTGAAAAAAGATTTGGTCATTCTGATGAACGAGATTCAAAGATCCGAGTCAGTAAAATGGTCTGAACTTCCCATCACTAATGACGATTTACACAAGGTGCGATCAGTCCTCGATTTTTATTTTTTCTCGAACAGTATGTTGTTGTTTTTCTGGTGGAGGAAAAGAGCAAGGCTGTTCAGGCAAGTACAATTTTTACAGTATTTTTTTTATGGTGAAGGACCGAACGGAAGCGGGATCTGGGAACCGGACTGGGCGGGACCAAGAGCCGGGAGAATTGAAGCAAGGCCGGTGGCTTGAGTTTTACTTTAATTTCTATTTGTTTATTTCATTATTAAAGTTATGTTACTCATTCACCAGTTCCCGCCTCCTCCTTCCCTAACCTTGAACTCTCAGGCATTTTCTGGACGGACTGTCATTTTAGTTGACTCGTTTATAGCAGAAACTACATTTGTAGATGCTACATTAGACCGCTCCAGACATGTTGTTGCATCTGCCATCTTGAAATGGTCAAGAATTCAATATATCCAATGATTTTTCACAGATAACAAAACCCCAAAACAAACAAAATTTTAAATCCCAAAGAAATGGGGAAAACCTTTCACAGGTGAGCACGTGCTGGTTTGTGTTTTTATATGTATGAACTCAACATTGCAGGTTTTTAATGGCATGTAATCTAAGCCTTTACATGCAACTGTAGACACGTACAAATGTATCTGAATTTTTAGGAAATGTTGTGTGTTACATATTTTTACCGATTTATGCCGTCCTGGCCGCAACTATTTTAGACCAGGGACACGACGTTGCCGTCGGACCAATGTTTGCTGGGTTTGTATTGTGTCAATGATCAACTAAATCCTTCAGATATTCATTCATACATGTGGTTGCAGATGCAGTCCATTTGCTCTTTAGTGTTCAAACACTGGCTTCTGCCTTCCTCGTTTGCATTTCCCTGTCACCAGGTGGGGTTTTTTGTTTAGTTTTTTGTTCTCTCTCTCTCTCTCTCTGTTTGCAGGGTTGAGTCAAGCGGCAGATTATGTGGGTTACCTGTGACGAATCAACACCAGTTTTTGTGTATTCATTAGTTATTTATTCTTTTGTTCTTTTTTTATTTTTTTTATTGTTTCGATGTTGTTTGCTTAATTCATTTATGTATTACCTTAATAAATTAAGATCTACTTTCGGGTTCATTTAATTTGCGTGTGTTCTCTTTGTTTATGTTGCCCTGAGTCAGGTGGTTTGTAATGGTTCTCAAAGCCATTTTTACTCCATGTGAAGATAGAAATGAGTTCAAGGGGTGAAGTAGTTGTAAAGCTTCTCACTGGAGCATTATTATGGGATACATTCTGTTTTGTTTTTATCTTTCAGTAACAGAACCAACTGACCAACAACAACCTTTCTGTAATTTACATGGGAGCTGCAAAATTGTACAATTCAATGTACAGTAATGTATTTTATTTCCAGTCTGCTTTCACATTACTGTAACATGATCTATAGCCTAAAGTTAAACTTTTTGAAGTTTCCCTTGTTTTATTATCAAAATAACTAGAATAATAAACCACTTTACTCAGTGTTCAAATTCTTTCAAATTCTTAAAATAAGTCTGGGGGGTTAGAATTAAGTAATGTAAGCTACTAATGCAATAAAAGTTGGTCTATGTTTATATTATAGCCTCTTTTTCAAATGGAACACGGCAGAAGGAAAAGGAAAAGCCTTTTTTGCATATGCATATTAGAAAACGTCATCGCTCTACCTTCCATAGGCTATATTAAAAGCCTTAGATACTTTCACTTCAACTGGTTGGAATACGTCGCAATCTAAGCTGAAGAACAGAACGCTTTTATGAATCATAATCTTCATTGATTTTCTAAAGGGGAAAATTGGGGAAAATGTTGCTTCTCTTAAATTTGCTCTCAGTGATCTTGATTTTACTCAACCATGGTAACGCAAGATTTGTTACAATCTCTTTTACCGTGATGCACCTATTTCAGCGTGTATATAGTATATACACTATATATAGGGATGTAGTGATGGCAGGATAATTATAGGTTAAACAAATCATAGAATCTGTCCAGATCAGTTTCAGTGGTGTTAAAATGGAAACTTTGTATGACTTATAAAAATGCAACATGGCATCATACTGTTAGTTGCCTAAATATTATTTACATCAGCGCAAACTGATCAAGCTTGAATGTAATGTGAGTGAGCTTCTTCCAAATGATTAAAATGTAATGTAGCCTAAACATGTTATTTACGTGGAAGACTACAAATATTTAGTAGAAAAGGCACTTTTAATGCATGCAGTGGAAAATAGCATATTTTTCATGTATTCATCTATGTAATATTCATTATGAGACTATGAAAATGTTTTATTGTATAAAAATGCAAATGTAGACGGAAAGGGATTTGTGATTTGTCGGTTGTGTGTTGTTAAGATCATTCTGTCACAGCATCATGTCTTATGAGTGAAAGTGTGAATCAATGATGTTCTTCTGCTGTTAGTTACATTACGAATCCAGACATATTTCTCTACCCACAATCTGTATGATCTGTTAGAATATAATTGTTGCATAGTTTTGTTTTTCTTATTTTAACTGTTTCTTCTCCAGGTGGCTCTAGTGTTGGATCAGATGAAGTGTCAGTGTCAGTGATGGAGGGAGATTCAGTCACTCTAAACACTGGTGTTCAAACAAACCAACAAGATGATATTATATGGTATTTTAATGACACTCGCATCGCTCAAATCAATAGAGATCTGAGTAAGATCTGTACAGATGTTCAGTGTAATGAAGGCACTGAGAGATTCAGAGACAGACTGAAGCTGGATCATCAGACTGGATCTCTGACCATCATGAACATCACAAACACAGACTCTGGAGAATATAAACTGAAGATCTTCAGCAGCAGGAATAGTGAAAAGATCTTCAATGTTACTGTCACTGGTGAGTCATTAATGAATGTTTAAATGCAGTTTATATATGTTTCCCGAGTTTACATGTTAATGAAATCTGATGTAATACTATAATGCGTATTTGGCTTGCTGTCCGGGGGAGGGCTCCGAGCTCGGAATTCGGCCCGACCCCAGAGTACTCCCCCTAACCTTAGAGATCATAGGTATCTATGAGCGGCCCCCGCCGAATGTGGGGTGAAGGGGTGGTGGTGGGATGCTGAGAAAGTAGTCATGAGACAGGAGGTAAGGGAAGGCTTTATTTATACTGGCTTCTTCTTGTGCTGATTGGATGATTACCTGAACATGCTCCTCCCGAACTTTGTTACATAAAACTTCATTTAAAGCACATTGTTCATGTGTGTTTTTATAGGCACAATCCTAACGGTTTCTTTTCCAATCAGGAGTCTTTTCTGAGCTTGTGTAATCGCACCAGTTCTCTCATGTTGTGCAGTTTTTGTTTGTTTTCTGCAAAAGATCCTCCAGCATCTGTTGGTTTGTGTTTCATGTGTTTCTGCTGCTGAAATAGATGAAGTGAAGAGAAACGAGGGAGAATCTGTTACTTTTGATCCTGCCATAGCAAGAAAACCAAATGATCTGATGATGTGGTATTTTAATGACACTCTCGTCTCTCAAAACACTGGAAATAAGATCTGTACAGATGTTCAGTGTAAAGAGAGATTCAAAGACAGACTGAAGCTGGATCATCAGACTGGATCTCTGACCATCATGAGCACCAGAAACACAGACTCTGGAGAATATAAACTACAGATGATCTTCATCAACAGCAGCTTCAGCATCACTAGAGTGAAGAGATTCAATCTTACTCTCATTGGTATAATTCAGTCATTCAATGCATTTTCCTTTGAGGAATATTTAAAAACAGTCCAAATATTTTAAAATCAACTCAAAAAAGTGTTTGGTTGTTTTATCTGCTTTTGTTATTAAACTACCACATTTATCAATTAAATCTATATCATACAACTGATGACCAAAATGGTGTAAATATCAGTCAGAGATATTAGCGAACATTGGATGTAGGCCTATTATCATTTATTCTCCAGTAATAATGTCTGTCTTCAGCTGTTGCAGGTTCAGGTCTGTCTTTAGGAGCTGTAGCAGGAATAGTTGCTGGTGGTGTTGCTGTTGTTCTGGTTTCTGCTGCTGTGATTTACTGTCGCAGAAAGAGCTATACAGAAGTACCACAGAATGTAAGTAATACACACAGTAGACTTACCAAGATTATATGAGATTTACTGTGCAAAAAAAAAAAAAAAGGAAAAAGAACAATGGTGTGAATATATTTTAATAGTATATAAGTGTAATTATGCGCTTAACGTAAATGCAAATAAAATGTAATAAATGTAAATGTGAAATGTTGTCTTTTTTTGTTTTCCCTTTACTTTTTTGTGGCAGATATTTTCAGTCAAAACAATCAAAAACACCAATAAATCCCAAATAAAGTTAAAGTGTATTTTTTTTCACAGAGCAAGTGTCTTATTAGAAAACACCAATACAACAGTATAAGCATTTTAGACTTGTGTGATATTGAAAACATAATACTTAATATACAGTAGATGACAGTTTGATGCGGTTTAAAACAGTGTTAAATAAGAACTGAAAACCTATGTACAAAACACAGGAAAACACAATTCCAGGCCTGTAGTGTTTTAGTGTTTGTGTAAATGAAAAAAACCTCCACACTACTTAAACCTTCTCTTAATCTGTTTTCTTAAAGCCGAATGATGCTGATAATAACCCACCAGCTGATCCCAATGACATTCCTTTGGAGGACATGGGACATCCAGGTGATGCTGACCAACATGCTGACCCCAATGACATTCAGGAGTGTGATGCTGATAACCCACCAGCTGACCCCAATGACATCCAGGAGTGTGATGCTGATAACCCACCAGCTGACCCCAATGAAATTCAGGAGTGTGATGCTGATAACCCACCAGCTGACCCCAATGACATTCCTTTGGAGGACATGTAACATCATTAGATCACTCAGGCCGAGGCTCCCAATAAAACAAGGGACACTGAAGAGAATTAGAAAATAATGGAGAGAAGATCAGCTGAAACTCTCGTCGCTCACAGAGTAATTGTGTCACGATTGCAGGGTTTCAATAGTCGGTACCAATAACAGTCAAAATGCACCTAATGTAACCAATTTCACGAGTTCACATTACATATAATTAGATAGTCAGAGTAAAGGTTTATGTGTATTTGGCGTGCTGTCCGGGGAGGGGGGGAGGCTCCGAGCTCGGGATTTGGCCCAGAGTATTCCCCCGGTGATAGAAATAGTTAGAACTAGAAGTGTTGAGTGGGCTGGTGGAGGGATGCTATAGTAGACCTTATGCGCCAGAGAAACGAGGGCGCAGCATCTTTAGAATATTGTTTTTGAACTTCCGTTTTTGCGGTCGCTGTGGCATCGCTGTCGAGGAGTAATTAGCTGGTGAAGTGGATTGACAAAAGTTAGCATGAGGATTGTAACGTTTAAAGCTAATGTCTTAACAAATGTCAGTAGACCGGGAAGATTTTAAAACGAGCCGTTCAAAAGCTTTTATCACAGATATTACCTTATATCAATAAGAACTAAACATGAATGTTGTAGTTTTCCTAACACAATTTTTTTTTAATTCTTTTTTTTTAAATAAACTGATTTAGTGAGACAACTATTGTGTTTCTTGTATTCTGGGCAGAATATTTCTAGACCTTTTTCTTTCTGTTTTCCTTATCTTTACATCAGCCAAGGAAAAAAAAGTGCCTTTAAGTGAAACCTGTTCTGAAACAATAAAATGCACTTGAAAAATCGTTGTATGTGATATTATTAAAACCATATGATTCATTCCTAACATCTGGAATCTGTGCATCTCTAAAATATTTTTGTTATCAGGAATATCTAAGCTAATATTGAATCATCTAGTTATAGGAATTTCATCGCTGATGCATACTTTCACTAGCAACTTTATTATGGTTGTTATTCTTGCAATGTCATGATTAATGGGCGGCTTTTGTTTGTTTAGCTCTGTTCTCTCCCTCTCTACTGTTCATTTTTCCTTTGCTCTGCTGCTCTAGATATTGATCACATACACAGACAAAGCAACACAGCAAGCAGAAACGTGTGGACTCATTCTCTTCTGACCCAGACAGTTTGCAGACTGTTGCTATAAGATTTTTAAATAAAAAAAACCTTCTATTATTTATTTTCACACAACATCTGGTACTCCATTAGTGTTCAATAAAAACCTGTATTTTTCTGCAATCATACACTTTGGAAGTTTTTCACATTTTTCTTAAAGGAACACGGCGGTTTTGAAATTGGGGTTGTTCACCTTCACCACTGCATTTAGATAGGTGAGCAAACACATTTTTGTCTCAGTGCATGCATTGTCTTAGCTCTTCTCGTGTGATATCTATTATATCAAATTATGTTATATAATAAAATTATCACACATGCTTTTTTACACCATTTTAAAATGGGACTTTTTTTTTTATTTTGATTCATTTTGATTTCGAGATGACAGAAGAAAGCCTATCTAAAGTGGCTGACGACGTACTATAGAGAAGACGTCAGCGAAGGTTTGTTGTTTTTATGGTGTGTAACTATAGACTATTTTGCAAGATGTAAACAACACTGGTCCAGAAACACTTCCTGTTTCAGTTTGTAACTGGTTTCTTTATTTCACATGTAAAGAAAACATCTTAAAGATGTTTGTTTAACTTTTTGATTCGATTTTATATGTTCTGTTGGTTGTATTTTATCCCAACGTTTATGTAGTGTTAAAAAACTGAAACAGGAAGTGCTTCTGGACCAGTGTTGTTTACATTTTGCAAAATGGTCTATAGGTTGCAGTCGGATACACGTGGATTATGGCAGTGTACAGACAAGAGATACAGTTGGGTTAGATGGGCCTACTTTCTTCCACCACCTCGCAAACATCAAAAATGTAGACAAATACATGCATGAATAAAAATGTGAAAATAAATAAATGCATAAATAAGTAAATGAAAAAATAAATATATTATGAAAAAATACAATTATACATAAATATTGAAATAAAAGTATAAATACTCATTTATTTTTTTTATTTTGTTTTATTTATTATGTCGGCTTTGGCATTCCATAGTTGGGTACACTCCAGACAGTGCACTTTATGGATAGGACAACATAAATGAACAAAATTAATAGACAATATATAAGATGCACAGTACAAAATAAGCTACATAATGTAACATAATAATAAAGAATGCAAATAAATAATATTATTGACAAAAAAACTGAAATTTTATAAAAAAAAAATACTGTTGAGTCAAAAGTGAATTTCCATGTGCATTAAGTTATAAATAGATCTTTTAGTTGAGTTTCTTGGCAATGCTATTTGTGAACCACTAAATAAACTAACACAGAACAACTTCAGACATAGGCTATATAACAGACAGATATCTTAACATTACAATAACAACACATGAGAATAACAACACATGAAAGTGAAAAAAGCATGAAACTAAAGTTAAAACATCCTGGCAGAGAATTCATGTGAACTATGAGGTGTGAGTCATGGATCGTATGGGATTTAACATTAATTCCAGTAGGCTAGATACAGTATTTGATCATCATTTTTTGGGGAGATTTTCATACACAGCCTCCTTCTTTGATTTCTGCAAGGAAAAATGCAGAAAAAAAAATTTAAACAGTCTACCTTATAATGAACTGTTTCTGTTAAATAACTTCTTTGATTGGTTTTCTAAGCATATGTCTAAGTTTAGAAAACTGTTTGATAAATAAAAGAGTGCGATTAAAGGAGGATGAGTGTCCTAAGGCACTAAGAACACGGAAGTCTAACGTTATAACTCGGGACGGGATGGAGATAAACGTTCTTTCTTCCAGGAAACACTAAAGGAGATAAACTTACTTAAAAGAAAGTTAGGGACTGACAGAGACATGCGGTAACAGTGCGGTGAGTTTGAGACTCTTTACTCTTGGAGTGTTTTTTTTATTATTATTGGATGAACTAATCACTGAATCTAATAATTTATCAATAAACTTTTGTACTTATTGAGGAAAAATACCATACTTCTTTGTGTGCTAATAGATTTTGATTTGTGCTAATTAATTTGTAGGACTGCAAAATGAAATGACTGTATAGTTCTTCCACTGATGTGCAAACAATACACTTAGTGTAAATAGTACAAAGGCATGTTTTTGTTTTTTTCTCTAGCTGTTTGATGCATATTATACTCACAAAAGCTTGAATCAGACTGACTGCAACAACTTTTTTCAAGACCGTCATAAATGATCTTACCATCTTTCGTGTTTTTTGTTGACAGGATGCTGAATTATTCCTGTCTTCCTCCCGGGTCTGAACTGCATTAACAATAAATCACACACAGGTTAAAACAACAATGTTTTTTAATCCTATATTGACATTTTTACCTTAAAAAAATATAAATATTTTGCTCTCCTGACCTGTTTTTCTACATTTCTTGCAGATGCAGAAGATCACGACTATAACAACAATCAACAGAGATCCAGCAGATCCAGCAGAGATCAACACTATCAGAGACACTGACACTGGAGGATGATGAGGATGAGGAGGAGGAGGAGGAGGAAGAGACGGAGACGGTCCGACTGGTTCTGTAATGATACAAAAAGAAGTGAATGCATCAGTGTGATCTACAACAGAAGACAGAGATCAGCTCAGTGAACACACACATATATCATCAGTGCTGCTGTACCTGCACATGTGTGACAGAGTGTGTTGATGTCCAGATGTGTGGTCTGGTTGCTGATGGGATTGTTCAGCACACAGCTGTAGGTGTTTTTATCCTGATATTCCACCTCCAGAGGTAGAGAGAGACTGATGCTGAGATCACACACACTGATGCTGGACAATACACTCATTCCTGCGTACCAGGAGAGAGTCGCATCACTCACACTCAACACTGATGAACACAACCAGTGAACAATTTGATGAAGAACAGTTTGAAGAGTTACTGATGATGACAGGAACAGGCAGACGGGCTGGAAAACATGAGAGAATATAGAGAAATATGGATAGATCTTATCAACAAAATGGTATTTTTGGCTCAATGTGTTGATTGAGTGTTTAGTGTGATGACGGTGTTTCTATCATCTCAAACTACAATATGATTAAACATTTCAATGTAAATAGTTTAGTAATATTCTGGTTTCAGCGCCAGTTAAACTCAATTGACATGCATTTGTGTTGATAACCACAAAA
Organism: Chrosomus eos; assembly: GCA_036326025.1. NCBI lineage: Eukaryota > Metazoa > Chordata > Actinopteri > Cypriniformes > Leuciscidae > Chrosomus > Chrosomus eos. The sequence goes on along the minus strand of CM070838.1, from coordinate 7,387,373 downwards.
GATTTCTATTTGCCCTATTCATCAAGTACCTGGATGAATGAGGATATTTGTAATTTAAGGACAGAGTGCAGGAAGTTAGAAAGTGCATAGAAATCAACAAAACTTCATGTTCATTTTGAGCAGTTGAAAGTTTTTCGTTTTTTTAGTTTATCAGCAAATGCTTCAAGTTCTTCTTGTATCTCTAAATAAAATTTTCCACTGTCGGTCCAGTGCGAGCCAAGGCTAACAACATGCCATATGGGCCCAATAACCTCGAAACTCAAGCACCACCGATGTCAAAATCAAGTTGTGTTTCCACGGTCGGGCCAATAGCCCTGCAGCGTTTCCCTAAAACCCACCCTTAACACGTTCCATAGAACGACGTCACACAACCTCACTGTTTCAGTTTCACCAACTAACTGAGAACTAGCTAGATCGCAAAATGAGCATGACAGAATCGAACGTTTGGTCTTAACTTGAAGACTTAACGTTCCAGCATCTATATTTGACCAGTGTTTTACAATAATAAATGTATTAATTTGTGTCAGGAGTGCACATCAATGATGGTGAATCAAACTGGTATTTACTATTTCACATAAAAAGAGAACACATACCTAAAAACAACAACTCCATAAAGGCTTTGTCAAAAATTTTCTCTCATTTTGAATTTGGATTGCAGTAGCCTACCTATTTCGACCGTAGCTGTCATTCTTACAGACAACACCTTTAAACCAAAGATACACACAATTATAATCATATATGATTTGTCTACGTTCTTCAAGCTGTCTCTGATATTTTCCATAAACGTACATGTATTTATTAGTGTATTATGTATTAGTGCAATGGTAGCCTTTATCATCGCATATAAATATATTTCTGCCACATATGGTGATCAGAATCCCCATCGGATTGCAAGGAAGTTATTTCACTCACTGGTGTCTGAAAGTTAGTTTTGAGCTGATTTGTTTTTAAATGTTGAGGTTAGTCTGGTATAATAACATCTAATTTCTAACAGGAAATGAAGCGGGTTTGACCGTCTCTTGACTCCTAGACTCCCATTATTCATGGCCACTCCTCAAGCCCCATTTGGCCGCTTTGGACCGAGGTATTTGGCAGGACAAACCCTGGCCATTTGCCCAGAGGAAGCCCGTTGATGACAGTGGAAACGCGACTGGTCCTGGTAGCACTAGTAAGCTTGCTTTTGGCCCAACAGTGGAAACACGGCTAATAATTTGCTTAACCCGCTGCTTAGTTCTGCTTATCGTTTGACAGCCTGTAACTAATTCTTGTAATTTTTTTGTGTGGATAAGATCTCTAATATAAGTGTGTCAATTACTCCTTTGGTTCAGTGCGTTGAACGATCAGTAGAGAGGTGTTGTTGGATTCTTTTTTCACTTATATCAGAACAGTATCTTTATGAATTTCAACAGCTGAAGACTTCCATTTGTCATACAGATGCGATTCCAATAAGACTGTTTAAGGAAGGTATTAAAGGAATAGTTCACTTAAATTATAAATATTTGATGGACCCCATTGACTTCCATAGTATTTTTTTTTCTACTATGGAAGTCAACTGTCTGGTTACCGACATTCTTCAAAATATATTTTGTGTTAATAATAATAAAAGAGGCAGTAGCTAAGCAACTGTTGGAGATTATGAATGAAACAATGTTTTGAGAAATTTCAGTATCTGACTGCAGCTTTTGATACAGGTGGTCAATTGATACATGAAATACAGTAGTCAATATTTGATGTGGATCATAAAATTTAACCTCTTGAAAACCGACGCCCCCGGTTCCCGGGGGCAAACACCTTGTTATGATATTTGTACGTTCTTTTTTCAGACTTCCATATAAGGAAAAACACAATTCATGGTATCATTTGAAAGCTTAGAATCTAAACTTTACAAAGAATACCATCACTTTCGTTTTTATGATACATATCAAATTAAAATATTAGCTTAAATATGCAGTGGTCCCAGGCAAAAAATTCCGCTTTGTGATTGCGAAGAATTATTTTTACAAATATTTATTTTTTTATATATTTTGCAAAACAGTCAAATCTTACATAGAAATAAAGCTCTCGTTCTAAGGAATATGTCGATGTATGTTATTACATTGTGAGACAATCATAGATCAAAATATCTTCAAAATAATCGCGCAGTAAAATAAAATCAAACAAGAGATGACAGATAAAAGTCTCACATCCTGCTCCAATGTCGTCTTCAGTCAGCCGAAAACAGCCACATAATCTATATCAACTTTTAGATTAGGATTTTATCTTTCAAATAAGACCATTTTCACGTTTCTGTGAGCTTTCGTTGGTCAGAAAACCCGTTCCGAATGAACTGAGAGGAGATGCGCTCTGAGCGCAGACACTCGCTCTCCAAGTCATCTGCGCGTCCTGTAACAGGTCCTGTAACTGCCTAAGGTCGATCCATTCAGCTTAGAAATCTAATAGGAACTAGGAACTTCTTGCGGTAAAAATATTAGGTGAGCCGTTTACTGTGTGACACACCGGCTGACAGTGACCGCAGCTGTGTTCAGCCTAAACGTGTCCATATCCTGCTTTGAACGCGAGACGCTCTCTGTCAATAGCATCCAGCTACTGTAGCGCGAGATTATAATAGTTTGAGAAGGTTTTTTTATTTTTTATAATTCCATCTAGAAAGATATAAGCATCGATGGCGATCTTTTGGAGTGCAACTTGTTCCTAAATTGACGATATGGAGAAGGAGTGCTGAGAGAGACGCGCGTTTGGAAAGGTAACTATAACCTTATGGTTTTTCACCATTTACAATGTTTACATGCATTTTTTTGATAAAGTTATTGCTAGTTTGAAATGTGAAAGAACAGCAACCAATCAGATAAACTATTATCTGAAAATAAATGTCAAACATTTTAGTCAAAGTGTGATATAGTTAGTTTCACTTTGGATACGTTGAAAAAATGGTCATTTCAGTAAATCTACATTTTGATATTGTGAAATCAAATGGCTATTATTACAGTGCAGAAACTATGTATAAACAGTGATTCTATGTTTCAGTTTCTATTGAAGATTGAAGATGTGGCTGATGGCACATCTTGGCACAGCTGGCACAGCGGGCATCAGAGCTCCAGGAGGCTGGCCGGTGATGTTGAGGTGAAGTGACAAAACTAATGCCCATATAATGAATGAAATACATCTGGAGGATGAGGATTCTGTTGTAGACTGTATTAGACCACATATTTTAGGCAAATATTTTGTAAAATTAAAAAAAATATATTTTCTGAAAGAATAAAATGATCAAAATTACAAAGCGCCTATTTTTTTATTTTTGTTTATTATAGCACAGACAACATATACTATAATATTTATCACATTCAGCAGTGTTTTATATAATTTCAAAGGGTTTTCTGTAAAATGACACTGAAATATTGCATAAATACCACTATATATAGGTATGAACAGAGTATAGATTTGGCTAGGTGAAAATTACATATAAAAAAGGTAATATTCCTACCTTCAGATTAATATGAATATCTTTTTCATTTTTTATTATAGAGAAAAAATTCTTTTTTCCAGTGTTTGTTGACATCTAGAGGAAACAACAACACTTGTCTGTATGTTTCGAGAGGACACAGGGGCTGAGTTATGCACTTTCAAAAATTAATTTAAAATTAAAAAATCAAAAAGCGCCTGTTTTTTGGGGGGGTTATTACAGCTCAGACAACATATACTTAAATGTTTATCACTTTTAGCACTGTTTTATGAAACTGCAAAGGGTTTCCTGTAAAATGACACAAAAATTTTGTTTTTAGCCCAAAGTATGTGTGAATGGGAGGCTTTTCAATTTGGGTAGGCAAATCCAGGCGGAAATCCCCCAAAATGGTCCTGGTGCTTAACAGGTTAATCAAAGTTGTGAACAAGAACGGGTATTGTTCAAAATTAATGTATGACTTTGATGAAAGGTTTTGATCCACTTCAAATTTTGACTACTGTAGATAGGTGAGAGTTTCAGGGAGAGCATTATACTGGTTTTGTTCTTTTATTTTTAAATAGACTACATTTTAGTGTCAGTTGGAGATGATTTATCCCTTCCCTTCTACAATCAACTGTGGTGTTCCACAGGACTCCCTGCTGGGACCAAATTAGTTTTCAATTTAGATGTTATCTAAATCTGGAAAGTCATATAAATTGCATATGATTTACAGTTAGCTATATTTATCACTGAGCTCCAGTTATCGACAAACTTAGATGTTCTCCAAGCATGCAGATATAAGTAACTGGATGGCTTGTAATTTTCTGTAATTATATACTGAGAAAACTGATGTCATGATTATCGGTCAGGGCTTTAATAAAAGTCAGATTGAGTCCGCTCATAATAAGGTGTTCCCCAATATTCAGCAGAAATGTGGGTGTTTATTTTTACACCGATTTGAATTTTGAATATCACATTAAAAATCAGGGCCCGTAATCATAAAGAATCTTAATGCACAGAGTAGCTCCTAGTGACACAATTCTAAGAAAATTCTTAGAAATGTGGGCGTTAACTCTTAAAATTAAAGAAAAAATCCTAGTAAAGAAAAAAGTAATTCAGAAAGCATCTTAACCCTTAAAAGAGGTATTAAGGTCAAAATTGCTAGGAGCACGGACGAGGACTTTTAAGAGGCTTAAGAGTTTCTTTAGCAGAGGAGAAAATGGAAGAAAGACGAAGAGGGAGAAGAAATGTGTTGCAGACGATGGATGACAGTGAGTTTGATACATCAAAACCAACATTCAAACCACCACTTAAATAGACATGCAGCAATCAGTGTAATTGGAAAGAATGGAACAATTTTTATCATTATAAGCCAAACAAATACTTTATAGGAAATAAACAGCATTGTAAATAAAAAAGGATTTATATACACATATATACTATGTGTGTGTGAAAAAGGGTCAAATAGGAAAAATTACGCTTGTAATTTCAAAGTGAAGGCTTAAAATAGACCCCACAGGTGAAACTCGAAAAATTTGAATATCGTGCAAAAGTTATTATTTTGATGATTAACTACAGCTTACGAAAAACCCAACATTCAAAATCTCCGAAAATTAGAATGTTACATGAAATAAAAAAATTTAAAAATAATTTTAAACACACAAATGTCAGTCCTCTGAAAGGTATAATCATGCATATGTTTATAGTTATATGTACTAAATATATTAGTTTCATCTTTTAATTTTAATTACTGAAATACATGAAGTTTTGCACGATATTTGCACGTTGTACTGTTTGACTAGCTGGGCACAAGCTTCCAGCACAACACTTAAACATGTGCAGTTACTGTACCATCAAGCTTCTAAGGTGCTTGATAGGAAGCCTAATATCTATCACCACTGCTACTGCTTAAAAAAACATAATGTAATGACTTGGGACAATCTTATTAAATTCACAGACTCTTGTCTTGTTTTTAAAATTTTATATGGCTTAGCTCCCCCACCACTAACTGCTTTTATAAAACAAAAAACTACTGTTATTAGACATACAAGGTCTGTAACAAGAGGGGATTGTGTCGTACAAATGAGAAGAACTGCCTTTGGTCAGTCAGCTTTTTCTGTGAGAGCAGCTCACACCTGGAACAGTTTGCCTACGTCTATTAGAGACGTTGTTTCATATGGGCGATTTAAGATTAAATTAAAATCATGACTAAAAGACAATCAAGTGTGTACACATAGTCTGTAGTTTTTTAAATCATCTGAATCATGTTTTGATTTGTTGTCCTTGTTTAATGTATTTTATGAACTTTTATGTAATGTGTTTTAATGTATGTATAAGTATTGTTGATTGTCTGAATGTATTTTATCGGTCATAACATCTGCCCAGTGACTACGGTTGAAAATTAGCCAAGATGGCTAAACTGGCACATTTACGTAAGCGTTTATTAATGTGCACGGTCCCTGTAACTTTAAACTGATATTTAAATTTTTCCAGTTTCACCTGTATACTTAAATCACTCTTTTTTTCCTTCTTGGACAACCAACCAATCACAGTCTTCAAAAGATTGTGTCATACATAGCAACGGGGTCAGCCCCGCCTCCTCACTAAGATGAAAGTTTTTGTCTTTTCCTTACTCAGAGTTGCTCTCAGATCGGTCCCGAATCACTCTTAAGCTAAGACTCCTACGTAAAAGTTTTTAAACTAAATTAAGAGTTTTCTGAGAGTATTCTCAGAATCTTTATGAATATGGGCCCTGGTTCTCATGTTTTTATCAGTTAAGAAATATTTCCAAGGTGAGACAGTTTTTAAGTTTTAAAGATACAGAGAAACTTATTCATGCTTTTACTTTTATTTAATCTCGTCTGGATTATTGCAACGCCCGGTTTTCTACTTTAAATCAACACACTTGATCACGGCTTTGTTGACGCAAGCGCTTCACATTAAGGCTTAATAAAAAAGTAAGGAAATATTATATATTTTAATATTTTTGGTAATCAACATTACACCGCAAATGCTGTTGATCAAACATAATTTGCACAGAATATTAATTTAATAAAACAAGAATATTTGAAGGACAGGACAAATGATCTCTACTCACCATAGACAGAAACGCTGAATGTTTTTGATGTCAGTTTCAGTCCACTTATCTCTAGTTCATAAACTCCAATATGTTCAGTTGTGGTGTTTGTGATGGTCAGAGATCCAGTTTGATCATCCAGCTTCAGTCTGTCTCTGAATCTCCCATCAGGACCATCATCAAATATAAAGATTTGCATTTTTTTATTCATTTTAGCTATGAGAGTCTTTTCAGCTCTAAATGTCCACATTATGTAGTCGTCTTCATGTATTTGAGTATGAGAGTTTAGAGTAACAGAATCTCCCTCCATCACTGACTCTGAATCACCAAACACACCTGATGAAAAAACAATTTTTACACTGATTAAGGCTCCTGATGGTTTACAAAACCTGAAATCAGCTGTAGTTTGTAACTAACTTACTAAACAAATTAACATCATTTAAAACCCACACAAATGTGACTTAATGGAAGATTTGCTTTGAGTCTCCATTGGTTGAAGTTACATTCACTGTAGCAATTTACTTTATTGCCCATGACTTTTATCATCTGTGAAGAATGTTACTGAAATTTAGCAATAAATAAATACACTTGTAACTTACCAGTCAGACGGCACCAGCACAAACAGAACAAAGCAAGCATGTTAAACATTCTCACATTGTGACAACAGCTCATGTCAAACTCATCACCAGTCAAACTGAAACTTGCAGAGATGTGGTTTGGTCTGCTTGTAGGCGGGCATCAGGTAAAATTAGAAGTGGAAAAAAGAGTGGAATATGGTGTACATCTCCCTAAATATTTGATTAGAGATTTAAATGGTTTTATAAATCACTTTAATTCAAATCTTTAAAAAGTAAATCAATTATCATTTATTTTGTATGTTTTTAACAATTTATACCATCTGCAAACTCATATTGTGGTATTAGCTGCTCATCAAACTGAGTCAAACTGAAACTGCTGTGGTCAGTTTTCTAAATGTGGTTTGATCTGGGCAAACCTCTTTTAGGTGAGAGGTGACGTTTAGTGTATTTGTGTTTAGTTTGTAGGTGAAGTGCTTCTTCCTCTCCTGCTTTTAATAAACTTAACAGTTGATTCCCTCACAAAACAGCTTTAAATTAAAAAATAAATAAATACTGAATTACAGAAAATAAAATGCACACAAACATGTCCCCGATATACAATCAGTGAAGAACATCTTTGGTTTTAAAGGTAAATTATTTTTCTTTTAATAATAATATTAATATTAATAATAATTTGTTACATTTTATATAGCGCTTTCATGCTTTACAAATGTAAGGAGGAATCTCCTCAACCACCACCAGTGTGCAGCACCACCTGATGATGCGACGGCAGCCATATTGGGCCAGAACGCCCACCACACACCAGCTTACTGGAGGAGAGGAGACAATCAGTATATATATATATATATATATATATATATATATATATATATATATATATATATATATATATATATATATATATATATATATATATACAGTGAAAAAAATAAGTATTTAATCACCCTGCTATTTTGCAAGTTCTCCCACTTAGAAATCACGGAGAGGTCTGAAATTGTCATCGTAGGTGCATGTCCACTGTGAGAGACATAATCTAAAAAAAAAAAATCCAGAAATCACAATGTATGATTTTTTAACTATTTATTTGTAAGATACAGCTGCAAATAAGTATTTGAACACCTGAGAAAATCAATGTTAATATTTGGTACAGTAGCCTTTGTTTGCAATTACAGAGGTCAAACGTTTCCTGTAGTTTTTCACCAGGTTTGCACACACTGCAGGAGGGATTTTGGCCCACTCCTCCACACAGATCTTCTCTAGATCAGTCAGGTTTCTGGGCTGTCGCTGAGAAACACGGAGTTTGAGCTCCCTCCAAAGATTCTCTATTGGGTTTATGTCTGGAGACTGGCTAGGCCACGCCAGAACCTTGATATGCTTCTTACAGAGCCACTCCTTGGTTATCCTGGCTGTGTGCTTCGGGTCATTGTCATGTTGGAAGACCCAGCCTCGACCCATCTTCAATGCTCTAACTGAGGGAAGGAGGTTGTTCCCCAAAATCTCCCAATACATGGCCCCGGTCATCCTCTCCTTAATACAGTGCAGTCGCCCTGTCCCATGTGCAGAAAAACACCCCCAAAGCATGATGCTACCACCCCCATGCTTCACAGTAGGGATGGTGTTCTTGGGATGGTACTCATCATTCTTCTTCCTCCAAACACGGTTAATGAAATTATGACCAAAAAGTTTTATTTTGGTCTCATCTGACCACATGACTTTCTCCCATGACTCCTCTGGATCATCCAAATGGTTATTGGCAAACTTAAGACGGGCCTTGACATGTGCTGGTTTAAGCAGGGGAACCTTCCGTGCCATGCATGATTTCAAACCATGACGTCTCAGTGTATTACCAACAGTAACCTTGGAAACGGTGGTTCCAGCTCTTTTCAGGTCATTGACCAGCTCCTCCCGTGTAGTTCTGGGCTGATTTCTCACCTTTCTTAGGATCATTGAGACCCCACGAGGTGAGATCTTGCATGGAGCCCCAGTCCGAGGGAGATTGACAGTCATGTTTAGCTTCTTACATTTTCTAATGATTGCTCCAACAGTGGAACTTTTTTCACCAAGCTGCTTGGCAATTTCCCCGTAGCCCTTTCCAGCCTTGTGGAGGTGTACAATTTTGTCTCTAGTGTCTTTGGACAGCTCTTTGGTCTTGGCCATGTTAGTAGTTAGATTCTTACTGATTGTATGGGGTGGACAGGGGTCTTTATGCAGCAAACGACCTCAAACAGGTGCATGTAATTTAGGATAATAAATGGAGTGGAGGTGGACATTTTAAATGCAGACTAACAGGTCTTTGAGGGTCAGAATTCTAGCTGATATACAGGTGTTCAAATACTTATTTGCAGCTGTATCTTACAAATAAATAGTTAAAAAATCATACATTGTAATTTTTGGATTTTTTTTTTTTTATAGATTATGTCTCTCACAGTGGACATGCACCTACGATGACAATTTCAGACCCCTCCATGATTTCTAAGTGGGAGAACTTGCAAAATAGCAGGGTGTTCAAATACTTATTTTCTTCACTGTATGTATATATATATATATATGTATATATATATATATGTATATATATATATATATATATATATATATATATATATATATATATATATATATATATATATATATATATATATATATATATATATGAGGATGAAGGAGGGCACTGGGCAAATTTGGCTAGGATGCCAGGGTTACACCCCTACTCTTTTTCCAAGGACATCCTGGGATTTTTAATGACCACAGAGAGTCAGGGCCTCGGATTAACGTCTCATCCGAAGGACGGTCCTCTTTGACAGTATAGGATCCCCATCACTACACTGGGGCGTTAGGACCCACACAGACCACAGGGAGAGCGCCCCCTGCTGGCCTCACTAACACCTCTTCCAGCAGCAACCTGGTTTTCCCAGGAGGTCTACCATCCAGGGCAACCAGTCTTGGGCTACAGGGTGATATGGCTGCTTTGGCGCTCTATCATATAAAAAACAAAACAGCATGCGTTTTGCAGAAGAACATTGTTTTGGTTGTGCTTGGGCTCTGAGTGACTGTGTGGGTGAATATGATTATCGTGTTCCGGGGGACACCGCGATACGACTTCAAATGGCACTTTCACTTTCACTATTAAAGGGACAGGGACTCAAAATTTGTCTAAGGAAAAACCAGTCCTGGAGACAGTGATAATGAGAAATAACAACACCGGTTTATTTATTAGGTTTATTTATTAGGTTTATTTATTTATTATTTATTAACCTGGAATGGTTAAGTGTAAGTAAATTATATTTCTTGGATACAGATCAATAACCAGAGTTTTACTGTGTTGCAGGTGTTGTTGAAGATTGTGGATTTGTGGATTGTGAACGTGGAGTGTACACACTTCCAGGGATGGTCCAAACAGGTGAGTATACAGGTTTGGGAAGCGGTCTTGAGTGTCGTACAAGAGAGATTTTGTCTGAGATTGTAAGTGTGACTGTGATTCTCATCTGTGTTCATTCATGTTTATTTGACTAATGCCTGATTGAGTACAACTTGAATTCTGATTTGGGTTGTCTTCGCCATATATATATATATATATATATATAATATATATATATATATATATATATATATATATATATATATTATCTTGTGTACATACTATACTTGTATATAGTTTTCATCAACTTAAAGGTAGGGTAGGCAATTTTCAGAAAGTCCAGCTATAGCAAAATGCTTTGAAAGCATACGATCCAACGCTTCCTTCAAAGCCACGAAACAAATATATAAATCAATAATAATGATTGACTTAAAGAGCCCTGACTTGTACCACCTGACTGCTGCAGATTCATTGCGGAATTGATAGTGTTGACATTGAAATGCATAATTTTTGAGTCATTTGACTCCGAGTATAACGTCAGAGGTTTCCATCTCTTTCAAATTACAGTAGTTATGACGTGAACACTGCATAAGCTGGTTGTTTTAGTTCAGGAGGAATTGTAAAAGGTGGCATTTTGGTTGCAGTGACTGATGTCTGTATAACTCTGCATAGCATGAAACACGGTGATGTCTCGTGTCCTCGTGTCACTCTCCCTCGCTACCATGGCAACCACCCCCGCTGCTACAGGAGCGGCCCACACGCGCGCACCCGTTTGACTCGAGGAGGGGAAGAGGCACGGAAGCTATGAAGAATCACAATTATGGCAGAGAAAGAGCAGTCAATATTCCCAGTACCTGCATATACAGTCAGCGAAGGTAAACCAGGCAAAAAAAGGAAGACAGTATTCGCCCCACCTGTGGACACATTTTGTGGCCCAAAAGAAGAGCCAGAACACAAGACTAACATCCGACTGCATTATGATATAAAGACAGCAAACAATCCATGAAATAACCACATAAATAACCATCATCTGTGGTAACACTGATTTTAATTTAGAAAATTGCATCTGTTGATGAATGTTAGTGTAGGTATTTCACTCTTGATGGCAGCAGTGGAATCACTTAAAACAGAATCAGATTAAATTGTTTTTAATGATGAATGCATCATTGTGTGTTCAATGAGTAAGGTTAAAAATTCCAAGACATCTAGTGTCATTTACTGATGTTTGTGACAGTTGCTGGTGTCAAATTTATGAACAATTTAACATTGTACCCTTTTAGTACATCTTTCTTCTGATCTAGAGCATGTTTTATTTAGTTTACCCCCAAAATGTTAATTAATACATTAATTAACAAGCATGTACTAACGTGTAGTTAAGATGGTATATTCATGCAGGAATTCATATGACTCATGTCGTAGTTAAGGTTAGTCCATCATCAGTACATGTCTTAACTCATCATTAGTTCATAGTAAAGTAATTATTAATTCAGGTATTAGTACATGATTATTCATGTACTATTATTGTAAAGGGTTACCGTGGAAGCTCTTACATGCAAAACACATATGTTATGAATCTTACACGAAATTCACAGTGTAACTGATGGTAACGGGAAAACGTGTATCAATGCAACCTGTTTTTAGCTTTGCTTTATGTTACTAGCTCGTTACCTAATCAAACTCAATATTGTCAGGGTTAAAGTGTGGCACTATTTAAATGTGGTAACCTTGTATTGCATTATTCTGTAGTTTCATATTCTTACCATTTTTTTTTTTAAATTTTATTTTAATTTTAATTTTTGTTTTAATAAACCTCAGCCTCAGGGTTTATTCTAAAGTTCCTATGGTCGTAAACCTGTTTTTTTCTCAAACACATGAGACTATATGTTTATTAATTGGAGGCACCACGCTATACAACAAATTATTCTTGTAGTATTATTGTAGCTGTCTATCCATTCTTCAGGGGAAGGACCAGACATTACACGTTACTACTGCTGGAATACCAGGGCTCCTTTAATAGTATTACACGTGTACCCGGCTGGGCAGGGTTAAATTGAGCACACCTGGTAAAGTGGTCAGTAACAACCAGTATGTATTGTTAGTCCTGACTAGCTTCTGTTTACTCATTTGTGTTTTCCTGTTGCCTAAGGGAATTTGTCTTCTTTTTGTGTGTTCTCTCTTTGTGTGTTTGCAGTGTAGAGTCATGCTGTGGTTGATGTGGGTGATGAATCGGCTGATAAAAAGTTCCTTCTTCCCGGTGTGGTTGTCAATTGAGGCCTTTCCAGCAGGTTTTTTTTGAGTATCCATTTGTTATGTAGTTTTTTTTCTGGGTTGATGTTGGTTGCTTGATTAATTTATGCATTACCTTAATAAAATGCACTTTTTGGTTAATTTAATGTGTGTGTGGCCTCCCTGTTTGTTATATTCCCTGAGTCAGGTGGTTCTGTAAAGGTTCTCAGTTCTCAGTCATCTTTATTCTTTCTCCAAGTGAAGATAGAAACGAGTTAGAATATAAGTAGTTTTAATGCTTCTCATTGGATCACTATCATGGGATACATGCTTTTATCTTTGGTTAACAGGGCCATCTGACCATCAACAACCTCTCATTTACATTTTTATGTATTTTTAATTTTATTTAGATAATTAGTTAGTGTGTGGACTCAAAGTGATATTTATGGATTCAGGGAATAAAAATAATAATAAAGGTAAGTCACCTCACAAGTCTGATATGTTCTTGCATTGCGAGTTTATGTCACGCAATTCTGACTTTATAACTCACAACTGATATGTTTAAGCTAGCATTTGCGAGAAAAAAAACTGAATTGTGAGATAAATAGATAATAATATAATAATCCCAGATAGCACAAGTCTATTTGATGTGATGTTTACATCTGGAAGACGTATTTTTAAGAGTGTTTGCTCATCTGCAATACGTCTATAGGACGTTTCCTGTCAGATGTCAAATAGATGTTTAGAAGATGTCTTTAAGATGTAATGATTTAGAATGCATGTTAAACTGACATCTTCTAAACGTCTATTTGACATCTGACAGGAAACGTCCTATAGACGTATTGCAGATGAGCAAACACTCTTAAAAATACGTCTTCCAGATGTAAACATCACATCAAATGGACTTGTGCTATCTGGGATATAATAAATAAAGATTTCTATAGCCATGACATTAAAGGTGCTCTATGGAACTTTTCTTCTACAATGAATCCTTTTTTTATTGCCTGTGTGTGAAGGGGTTGTAATCACACATTACAATTATCCACTTGTCGGGTTTTGCTATTACCTCTGAAGGCCAGTTTTCATATTTATATGTGAAGTCTCCGAATCGGATTTACAGCGAAATCCATCAGAAGTGACGTGCAAGCGCGCTCCCGAGCCTCTCTCCTTATACAGTCTATGCGACCGACGGCACTTCAGCTAACGACATGGAGTCTGATAACACCCCAAAACGACCTGCCTTCAGCACAACACAAACTCCAAAAAAATATAAAAAACAAAAAAAAGTTTTATCTGCTGAAGCTCGTCAAGCCAAACGTGATTCTGATCGCCTCAGGACGAAAACACAGATCAACATCGGCAGAGCTTTTGAATTGTGGAGAGACCACCGCTTTGTTTTAGGTATAAAAACAGATCCTGAGTTGGCTTTCCTCCTTTTGGACAGGTAAGCTAACATTACTTCAAAGCATGTGAAATATATTGTGATTTTGTGCTTTAGTTGGCTCAAGTTAGATAGCATTAGTTCGCCGTCAATGCAGTTAACGTTATTATGGTACGAGCATGGAGCATAGTTCAACGCCAAGCTGATAAAAGTAGCCTATTATTGTAAAGTGGCAGTGGGAGTTTACATGAGTTTCCAGCATGTTGTGTGATGCTTTCGCCGTTGCGTTGAAAGTCTCTGTGTGGCCGGTAGTGAAAGCTCGCTCTTGAGATCGCGCACGCACACGAGCACGAGCGCTCTTGTTGCAATCTGAAACATCACCGCTAGAGGCCGCTAAAATCTCCATATAGCACCTTTAATACAGAAGCATATTGCAGTCAGTTGTGTAGTTGTGCGTATTGTGTAGTTTCAAGTTCTACCAGCAGGTGCTTATGGGACAAAAGTCTTTTTTATCTGGACTCATATGTATTTTATTTATTAAGTCTGCTCTCACATTACTCATGTTACATGATATATAGCCTTGTGTTTACATAGTATTTTAGTTATTTAAATCAATCATTTAAATTTAACATGGTCTTTAAATTCTTTTTGAATAATAACAAGTAATTAGCTATACTAATGCCATTAAAGTACATTTAGGCTATAAGATATTTTACAAACAGTTGACAGTGAAAAGTCGTTTTGCATATGGAAATTGGAACGTTCACTGCGTCATCGCTCTACATTCCATTCAGGCTGTCAGTATCAGGTTAGTTTCACTTACAAGTGGCTAACGTACTAGTTTTACAAGTAGCCTTCACCCTTAAAGCAGCATAGCCTACTTATATGAATCAGAATAGCCATTCAATTTCGGGGGAAAGTGTGGAAAGTGTCGCTTCTATTTAACATGCTCACGGTGATCTTGATTTTACTCGTCCACGGTAAGATTTAAGATTTGTTATCCTAATCTACTTTATGGCGTTGCATGGATTTCTGTGACCACATATCTATTAGGCGCTCTAGTGATGGCAGGATTAGGGTTGAGGTTATGTCATGGTGACAACAGCCTAACACTCAGAGAATTCACAAAGAAATCATCCAAGATCAGTTTCAGTGGCGTAAAAATGGGGTCCTTAATTGGTATAAAAACGTAACATGGATCAAACTGTCAATGTTATTCTTTTGCATCAGTTGCATAAACTGATTAAATGTAGCTTGAATGTGATGTAAATCGCTTTGGACAAAAGGTTCTGCCGAATTAATCAAATGTAATGTAGCCTAAACACGTTATTTACGTGGGAGATTAAAACGTTATAAGAAAACAATATTTAGTAGGCTAGATCATCACGGTACTGTATCGTGTCTTAATGCGGTGAGGGGCATCTGCATTATTTGTATGGGTAATATGAATCTGTAATATTTATTATGAGTCTATACACATTTTGATTATATAAATGCGCAAATATAGGGAAAGGGGCAAAAAATGAACTTTTTTTGTAAATTATGTTTACAGTTGTGATCAAAAATTGACATACCCCTTGTAGAATCTGCAAAATTGTAATTATTTTAACAAATTAAGAGGGATCATAAACAATGCATGTTATTTTTTATTTAGTACTGTCCTGAATAATATATTTTACATAAATTATATAGTCCACAAGATAAATTAAATGAAAAGCTGAATTAATAAAAAATTACACCGTTCAAAAGTGTACATATTGTTTGTTAATACTGTGTTGATCCACGACTGTTTTCTTGTTTTGTGATGGTTGTTCTTGAGTTCCTTGTTTGTCCTGAACAGTTTAACTGCCTAAAGTTCTTCAGAAAAATCCTCCAGGTCCTGCAAATTCTTTCGTTTTCTTCCAGCATCTTTTGCATATTTAAACCCTTTCCAGCAGTGACTGTATGATTATGAGATCCATATTTTCACACTGAGGATACCCGAGGGACTCAAACATAAGTACAAAAGCTGCAAACCTTCACTGATACTCCAGAATGAAACAAGAAGCATTTAGAACCAGGGGGTGAAAATCTATGAACAGGATAAATATTTTGTTTAAATATCATATATTTGTTTTCATTTAGTTCTTCCCTTCGGAAGCAACCGAAGATATAGATACATGTCTCCCAGAAGACAAATTAAGTACAACATACCTTTATCTGCACATCAAAACGTTTACGTTTACGTATACTCTTAAATCATGTTTACTTCCAAGGTACTGTGAATGTTTGCAGTTTTTGTAATATTTGTATTCAAATATGTCAGAATCCAGACATATTTTTCTACTTAAAGTCTTTATGATCTGTTGAAAAACATTTTCACAGCACTATTGTATAATTGTATTTGTTTGTTTTATGTTTTCTTCTCCAGGTGGCTCTGGTGCTGATACAGACAGAGTGTCAGTGTTTGGGATGGAGGGAGATTCAGTCACTCTAAACACTGGTGTTCAAACACACCAACAAGAAGAAATTAGATGGTATTATGATACAATTCTCATTGCTAAAATCAATAGAGATCTCAGTGTTATCTGTACAGATGTTCAGTGTAATAATGGCACTGATGAGAGATTCAGAGACAGACTGAAGCTGGATCATCAGACTGGATCTCTGACCATCACAAACATCACAAACACCAGAAACACACACTCTGAAGTTTATAAACTGAAGATCTACAGCAGCAGGGACAGTGAAAAGATCTTCAATGTTTCTGTTAAAGGTGAGTCATTTAATAACGTTTAAATGCAGTTTATATTTTTTAAAGCATATTGTAAATGTGCTTTAATAGGCACAAACCGAAATGTCTCTTTAAGATCGAGAATCAAGAAAGGGCTTATGCAAGTCATGTTCACAGTTCTCTCATGTTGTGTAGTTTTTGTTTGTTTTCAGCAAAAGATCCTCCAGCATCTGTTGGTTTGTGTTTCAGGTGTTTCTGCTGCTGAAATAGATGAAGTGAAGAGAAACGAGGGAGAATCTGTTACTTTTGATCCTCCTGTACCAAGAAAACCAAATTATCTGATGGTGTGGTATTTTAATGACACTCTCATCGCTGAAATCACTGGAAATCTAAGTAATATCTGTACAGATGTTCAGTGTAATGAAGGTAATGAGAGATTCAGAGACAGACTGAAGCTGGATCATCAGACTGGATCTCTGACCATCACAAACACCAGAAACACAGACTCTGGAGAATATAAACTACAGATGATCTTCATCACCAGCAGCTTCAGCATCACTAGAGTGAAGAGATTCAATCTTACTGTCATTGGTGAGAATATAATATAATTCAGGTATTCAATGCATTTTCCTTTGAGGAATTAAAAAAAAGTTCAATATTTTTAAATCAACTCAGTAAATGTTGAGTTGTGGACTTTTTTTTAGCTGTGCCTAATAACACTTTGACTAATGTAATTAACTTAATAACTTGAAAAATGCATAATATTAGTTTTCCAGTGAACGCTGCTATTTCCTTTTGATACAGCTGATGATCAATATAGAAGGGTCTAAAGTAAAAAATATTAAGTACTTATTAATTATCATTCACAATAATGTGTGTTTCTCTGTGTCTGTTCCAGATTCAGGTCTGTCTTCAGGAGCTGTAACAGGAATAGTTGTTGTTGTTCTGTTGGTTTCTGCTGCTGCTGTAACTGCTGTTGGTGTGTTATACTATTGTCACCACAAGAGCCAGTACAGCAGTGCCACAGTGACTGTAAGTATTACATATCAGCTGATTTAACGAGATATAAGAGATATACTGTGCATAAAAGAACAGTGATATGATTACATTTTAATGCATAATAATACTTTTAATTATTATTAAAGCATCAAAAACACAAATAACTCCCAAACAAACTAAATAACAATTAATACAAAACAAAAAGTGCATATTTTTTTATGAGAGCTAGTGTCTTAATTGTTGGTTCAAGAATTTTAGATGCGATATTGAAAGCATAATACAATTTTGTGTTACTGTATTACAGTAGGTTTGATGCAATTTAAGATAATGGGCCTCATTTATAAAACGTGTGTAGCCACAGATTTGATCTTAGAGTATGTGTACGCTAAAATCCACGCCGGCATTCATATTTGTAAAAATGGTCTTTGAAGTGGAAAAGTGCTCAGCGCCACGTCAAGGTCTGAGCAGACCTACATACTTTTTCTTCTGCAGAGAGGCAGAAAACTGCAGGTATTTGGAAATCTAAGCAAATGTTGCTGCTTGCCATTCTCAAGTAAAGGGATTTGACGTTGACTGGTGCTCTTTTATATGTTAATGACATTATTACAAGACAGAGAATCAAAGCCATTCAGCTGTGCACAATTTCAAGATAATTTTTGAATTTTGAATATCACATCTGGAAGAAAGGCCTACTTATGTTTTTTGTGCGTGCGCGCGTTCATTCTCTGAATCACATATATTCACACTTGATAAACGCTCGTAAGATCAAATGTACAAAAGTTTCTACACAATTTATAATTGTCTTTATAAAAAAATAAAATGTTTAATATTTAGGGAAAGAAAACCTCTGTACATTCCACAAACAACAAGGAAAAAGACAATTTAAGTCTATAGTATCAATTGTATTACTTTAAAGGTGACATATTATGCACATTTTCACAAGATGTTATATAAATCTTCGGTGTCCCTCAGAACGTGTCTGTGAAATTTCAGCTCAAAATATCCCACAGATCATATATATTAGCTGGTCAAATTTGCCCCTTTTGGGTGTGAGCAAAAATGCACCATTTTTTTTTTTTCAAACATTAACATAAACATTGACCAACACGCCATTTTTGTGTGTGTCTATTTAAATGCAAATGAGCTGCTGCTCCCCGCCTCCGTTCAGAAGAGTGTCGCACATTTACACAAGCTTTACAACGTCACTTATCCAAAATCTCAGCGATAACCAGTAGCGGAGTGACTCAGGAAGAGGTTACAACTTTTATATACACCTGGATGTTTCTGAATGGTTAGTGGAGAGAGACATTTATGTAGTTGTTGTGGAGTAACATTTTTTTTTTTTTTTTTTTTTTTTTTTAACCTTTATTTAACCAGGAAGAAAATCCCATTGAGATTACTAATCTCTTTTTCAAGGGAGTCCTGGCCAAGACAGCGGCACAGATCACAACAATTCAGTACATTACAGACAATTTCATAACAATTTCATAAGACTATTTAAAAACATTTACAAACCATAGATTTCATTTCCAAACCTTTAAGCAAGAGTTTAAACTGGCCTATTGACACCAGTTCCTTTAATTTCCAGAATTTTTGTAAATTGTTCCATGTTGTGGGGGCAGAATAGTGAAATGCCACCCTACCAGCTTCTGTGCGGACACTTGGTACAGATAGTAGCAGTGAGTCTTGTGAGCGTAAAGAATACAGTCCAGCCCCTTTTGGTTGAATATATTCACACAGATATGAGGGGAGCAGACGCAGAATACCCTTATAAATAAACATATACCAATGACTGAGTCTACGATTCTCCAGTGCTGTCCAGCCCACACGTGTGTAAAGTTCACAGTGGTGTGTGCGAGGCTTACAGTTTGTGATAAACCTCAATGCGGCATGGTAAACAGAGTCCAGTCGTTTCAATACTTGGGTCGGGGCATTCATATAAATGAGGTCACCATAATCCAGAATGGGTGTATGTTGCAGCTACAAGTTTCTTTTTTGCATTGAAAGAAAAACATTGTCTATTTCTAAAGTAAAAACCAATTTTCAGTCTCAGTTTCCTAACCAAATGTTCCACGTGTCCTTTAAAACTAAGACTGTCATCAATTAAAATACCTAGATATTTAAAAGATTTAACTCTTTCGATTTCTGCCCCTTGAAGAGTGACAATTGGAGAACTTGTGTGCAGATTGCTCTTTGCATTTGTGAATAACATCAACTTGCTCTTATTTGCATTTAAAGCAAGATCCAGTTGTAGAAACATATTCTGAACTTTGTTAAAAGCGTTTTGTAATGTAGAGACACAGGCACCAAGAGTGTTTGCAAGGCTGTAGATAACCATATCATCAGCATAAAAATGGTAATTGGTGTCCACAAGATCCTGGCCAACATTGTTCACATACAACATTGATTCATCTGGGGGATTTCCACTGAAATGGAAATGTGCCGTGGCTGGAAACATGCAGATTAAGGGGCGGTAATATTAAAATAAGATCCCCTTCCTATGTCAGAAGGGGAGCAAAATCTGATCGGCTTATTTTTTTACATGCTTGCAGAGAAAGGCTTACCAAAACAAAGTTAATGGGTTGTCACTTTTCACGGTTTCTGGGTTGGTAGATGCACCGGGGACCCGATTATAGCACTTAAACATGGAGAAAGTCAGGTTTTCATGATATGTCCCCTTTAACCATCTGTGAATCTGTGTTTTCCTACAGGAGAATGATGGCTTGTGATAACTCACCACGTGACCCAAATGACATTCCTTTAAAAAGGAGGATTCCTACAATCAGACTGAGGCAGCCAATAAAACAATGTAACATCATTTATAATTTTGATACTTTCATTGAAAGAGACACTGAAGAGAATTAGGAAATGATGGCGAGATGAAGATCAGATGAAACCCTCATCGCTCACAGTGTGTCTCGATTCCAGGATTTCAATAGTCAGTACCAATACCAGTCAAATTTCACCTATACAGTTTTTATTATGACATCAAAACGGATTTGATGTAGGTTTATTTTAGTGATTTAAATGATAAACTAAGAGAAACATACATTTCTGTAAAACTATTGATATTTGAAATCACCAAGACAAACACGCCCCTCCCCAATAGGATTGCACCTCTATTTTAACAGCTCAGCCCCAAATTTCACAAACACAACACAGGCCTCGACCCATCATGAGTGTTTACGCCCCTTATACTGCTGATTTGCTCCAAGCTCGATCCGATCCACTTTTCTCAGAAACCACTTACTGCACCTTTAACCCTTAATCAGTCTTTGGGGTCATTCTGACCCCACTGGACTTTTCCTTGATTTTTTAAAAATGTTCCCTTCATCTCAGGGCCATGAAACTCGGCGACTTTTCCTAAATAATCTATCTAAAAATGCACAAAAAAACTGGGTTCGATTCGGTTGTTCTAAAGGTGTGTAAAAAAAAATTTACCGTTTAAGGTCTTTGGGGTCAAAATGACCCCAATTGAAAATGAATGGGAAAATGAAAAAAATGACTTTTTTAATTTTGTTTGTCAAAAAAATAAAAGTAAATCCATTATAAATCTGAAATGTTCTACATATAAACAAGGTCTGGTCCTAGAGCATAAATAGAAAGTAGAACCCTCTTTCTATCTCATACACACACACAGCCACACACACACAAACACACACATGTCATGACTGCAACAGAGAGCATTTTTACAAAAATTGGCAAATAAAATAAACAAAACTGGCATAAAGCTAAAAAAAATTACATTTAAATCAAGGTCTGGTCCTAGAGCATAAACACAAAGTGGAACGAGCTTTCTATCTCACACACACACACAGCCACACACACACACGTATGCATATGTATGCATCCTGTTCATTACAGTTTATTGGTGTTGTTGTTTTGTAGTATATTGGTTTATTTACTTGGTTTATTAAATTTATTTTGTTCTAAAATCTCTTGTTCTAAAAAAATAAATAATTGTTGATAAATAATTTTCTGAAATAAATAGTGTGTGATTACAATCATGTCATAGTGCTGACTTGTAATGTTTCTGCAAATGTATGAATAATAATTTGCAAAAGCAGATAATTCAAAATATATCAGACAACAACAACAAACTCTAACTTTGACAAAAATATTTTATGCAATTCACAAAATATATATCATATATATATATTAAGTTGTGAGGAGAATTTGAAGCATCAAGAAAAATGAAGTAAAAATGAATGAGTTTCTATGGACCTCTACTGGAAATATGTGGTCATTGCACTTTCTTTCTTTAATTATAATTTCTAAAGTTTTTCCACAAACCTGCAGATGGCAGTATTCTATCCCTAACACATAGAGCAATGTCCAAAAACTATTTAGATTTAATTAATATCATAATTTAAGTGATTTTTTCTTTAAAAAATCATTTTTCTTGTGCCAATTTATAGCTTAGTTATGTAATTGTGCAGTAAATAAGTAAAAAACTTCAAAATTTCCACAAAAACACAGCATAAATGTATAGTTGAGAAGTAAATAAAAAAAATGATATATAGTTTTCCATATAAAAAATGTATATTTCCTTATGCAATCGCTCTTTAAAAGTTTGGGGTCAAAATGACCCCAAAGACCTTAAGTGTTGTCCTTTTCTAGGAGTGATTAAGGGTTAAATGTTAAATGAGCAGCAGTAGATCAGCGAGTAGATGTTTCTCAGTATATAAAGGTTTATTAAAGCTGTTAAAGTGATACAGACCGGATCAGTGAGTGATTATCTTGTCATTTTCATTATAAGACCTAATGCACTGAACTGGTTTATCACATCAATCATAATGTCCTGCCTTTTTACATCCTCGCTGATAGAACGGACTGCATTTCCAGAAATACCTCACCAAGACAGGCATCATAACCCGGATTTTACTCCTCGCCGTCTCAGAGGACGTATGTGCTCCACTGCACCACTGATACTGTAGGTGTTTTACTGGTATTGTTGCTGTAACTGGAAAAGTCTGGTATCAATATTTTGCTGGTGTTTAGTTTAAACATTAACACTAACCCTTAGTTATCCACCTTCATCAGAAAACACTGGCTGATCAACTGTGAATATTATGGCTTTTATATGTCCAGCATCTCCAGAACCAAAACCTGCCTTGATTATCTTGGTGCAGCTTATTCATATTCATATATTTATTTTAAAGTTGTTACATTAGAGTATTCATGAAAATACTTGGTGCGATGTTGTCACGAGGAATGTTACAGCATAAATGTCACACAAATGTATAAAACATGCCATTTTTATAGCAATTAAATCATAGTATGTCTTCATACGTTAAATTAGTCACAATGAAATGTTCAGAAAATATTCAGGTATTTTATGAGGTGCAGATTAGTTCTTTCATGTTATTTGTTGGCATGCGAGTAGGAAGATGAAGAGACATGTTATTTGTCTATGTTTTTTTATCTTGTGTCTCATTCAGTTTTGGTCATGAATTATATTCAGTTGTGTTTGTCAAGCATCTCGTGTCTCTTTCAGTTCTATTGTGTTCAGCTGGGTTTTTATGAGTGTGATTGTTTTTTAAACTCATGGCATTATTGTATTTTGCTGATATGTAGAATATTATCACTGTTTGATGGAAATTATTTGGCCAGTAGCCAGTTCTTTTGGCAATAGTCGTTCTTTTGTTCCTTTTTTGGATGGTGGATGGTGTCTTTTGTATGGTGCTCATTTTAAATATGTAAATATGCTCAATGGAGACTCATTTATTTTCAGTGTCAAGCCAAATAGATGCTAAACTCCTCAAGCCTGTACCTCAGATTTAACCAAGTAATAAGTGGACACAAATGCTTCAGTTTTTTAACTCTAAAGGTTTTTAACACTAAAGAATATATTTATAGACTATTTCTCTTTCTGTTTTCCTTAACTTTACATCAGCCAAGGGGTAATGTGCCTTTTAACCCACTTTTTTTTTTTTTTTTTTTTTGAAACAAGGAAATTAACTTGAAAAATCTTTGTGTGTTTATGTGATAAATATTATTAAAAAGATATGATTCACTCATAACAGCTGGAATTTATGTCTCCAAAATATCTTTGCATGTTGTCAGAAAAAATTGTGGACTAAGATAACATTGAATCATCAGGTTATAAATTATTTCACTTTCACCAACAATTATAGAGATTGTTACTACAGTAAAACTAGTCATATGGTATCAGACACCACCAAACATTTCTGTAAAACTTATCTTACACTGTTTAAAAAAAGATGTCTATAGTGGCAGTGTTGATTAATCCATGGTAAGGGAACTAAATGATCCAATGTCCTCTGCTAAAGATTGAGCCTCAATTTTTAAGGCTGGTGGCTGAGCAGGTGTTTTTTTTTTTTCTATTTGCATGCATTTTTTTTCTATTTGCATGTGTTTTCTTTAGTTGCAGCGCATTGAACTCTCTCGGCCACCGTACTCTTCTGTGGTGGCTTCTACAATGTCTTCACGGCTCTCTCTCATGGTCTCTGCCCATGACTGTAGTGTGATCTAGATATGGCTTTTCAATACAGACCATCTCTTACTTATTTATTCATTTATTGATTTTCACATTTATTTAGCATATATGTACGTCTATATTTTGTATTATTATTATTTTTCTTTTGTACTAGGTAGGTTTAGTTATTGTTAGAACAATTATGTTTGTTTTATTATGTTCTTTGTTTTGCCACTTTCCAGTTTCCTCTTTGTCCTCCACATCTAGATCATATTTTTTCTGGTGTGTATTTTATTTTTGTACAATCTTTTGTTTTGATTCATAATTATTTGCTTAATTTTGTTTCTCTCTCTTTTATACAATACATTTATGTTCACACATTTATGTTCTACTGTTTCTTGTGGTCTTATTCACTCTTCCAGTATTATAATGGTAGCAATAAGTAAAAGAAGAACTCTAGTATTTCCTTGTCTCGCCCAGAATAACAGGAGAGAGAAAGAAAATGCCACACCTCCCTATAGTTTTCCAAATAATTAAAATAACAGAAAAGATTTAACAATCACCATCAGCAAATGGTATACTGTCAGAAATGAAAAGACTTCCAACCGTGCCTTTTTCTCTCCGTCCGCAACATGACATCATGACTTTTGCGTAAACATACACGCCACTTTCAAGTCAAGTGGCGTGTTATTTATACGCATTTTGAGCTATCCGCGTGTATGCGTGTATATCTACGCCGTTATGTCCGAGTGATTCCGCGTATGTACACGCCATTAAATATTCGAGCGAAACAAAGCCAAATTTTGATCTACATCTGGGGGAGCGATATTTTTCTTCCTATGGAAAGACTCATAAATGGTATTAACCCCAGTGACGGGTAGGTTAGGGACGGGGTTGGGGTAGGTCATATCTTTATATAGTAATGTAACGTTAATCCAACGGCGCTCATAAACACGATGAAAAGCGATTATGCGTGTTGATAGCACGCCAAAAATGTAAATATGAATTGGCGTGTCATACATATGCCATTTCATGAGATCAGTCTGCCGTCCTTTAGGTTAGGTTATAAATGAATAAAGTAAAAGACCAGCGCTGGGAAACCATTCAGAGAATAGCTTAGCTTGTTCTTTCGGGTTCCGTAATATATAGTGAAATCTCAAGAGGAGTAACATACATCTAACCAATAGAAACATATATACATTCCTTCATCCCATACAACAATCCCATAAATGGTAAAGAAAAGTTAGCTTTCCTCTGGATCCTGGTGATCCAACAGGCCTTCCACCATACATATCTTAGGACACACACACACATAGAACTGGGAGCTTCAGCTATATACAGTAAGGAAAGGAATGTGTAGACTAAACAAACTCTTGGGCAGAGCTGAGAAGGAGAAAATGCAATTCCCAAAACACATTTTGGTTGGCTGAACATTCATGTACTTTCAGTTACACAAACATTTAAGATCAACTGATGAACATCACAGGTAAAAAAGCAACAGTCGCCAAACTGTCTGCGACAGACGAAAATTAGTCCACAAGTTAGCGTTAGTGATTAAACCAGAAACATTATCAACAAAAGAATACCAGTCATTACCAGTAACAGCAACAATACCAGTAAAACCAGTATCAGTAGTGCACTGTCCTTGTGTTGAGGAGGACAATCTTGGTCATAATACCCATCTTGTTGGGGTAATTATGGAAACACAGTCAATTCTATCAGAGGATGTAAACAGACGTGACAAAATTACTGAGATATCAAACCAAATCAGCATTATAGTGCAAATGACAAGAAACAGAGAATGTCTCACTGTTTCTGTGTGGATCAGTAACAGCTTTAATAAATCTCTAGAAACATCAAGCACGCCCTGATCTACTGCTGAAAATGTTGCTCTGTTTCTTACTTTATTGCTCAATATATTTGTTAAGGCTAAATGTGTTCAGTTTTAAGTCATTCATAAGTTATTAGTTAACGAATGAATCATTTATAAAACATTCATAAATAATTAGCTAATATATATATATATATATATATATATATATATATATATATATATATATATATATATATATATATAATATATATATATATATATATATATAACATTTTATGTATGTTTTGTATTCCGTTACAAGTCACCTACAAGTGATTAGTAAATTATTAACTCATAATTTATAAAACATGACCATCCATTAATAAATGATTAATAAGTTAAAATGTTCATTATTTTATGTATGTATTGTAGA
Source organism: Chrosomus eos (assembly GCA_036326025.1). Lineage (NCBI taxonomy): Eukaryota > Metazoa > Chordata > Actinopteri > Cypriniformes > Leuciscidae > Chrosomus > Chrosomus eos. The sequence continues at coordinate 7,360,921 of CM070838.1, read as the reverse complement.
TTCAGTTATAAGTGGCTACAATTTATTAGTTAATGATTAACACATTTACAAGTGTAAAGTTTACACTTTAGATTAGTGGATGCAGAAAGTGTTGTAAATGATTTATTCATGCGTTTACACATCATTGTGTTGATGATATGTAGTACAAAAGATATGTAGCCTACGTGTATACAAGGCATGTACAACACTTTATGCACCCTCGAATTGCTACATACATACTGTACAAACAAAAGTAGCATATTTGTGAAACATTTATGAAATACATATTCATGTTTTGTAAATGATTAACCATTTAGGCCTAAACAATTGTAAATGACTTGTATAACTGATTCTACAAAACATAAAACATACAATAATTAACATATCACTTATGAATCATTTATGAATGCATATGTTTTGTAAAGAATTAGACCCCTAGTTAATTTACTAATCACTTTTGTAAACGACTTGTAACAGAATTTATAACTTGCTAATCATTTATGAATGATTTGTAAATGATTAGTTTATTATTTAACTAACCATAAATGACTTACAACTGAACGTTATTATAAAGTCTAACCATTTGTGGCAATAGCCAAAAATAGACTACATTGTATGGGTCAAAATTAAATTATCGATTTTTCTTTTCTGCCATAAAAATATAAAACTTTTAGTTGTGTGAGTAAATGCAGTGCAATTGCGTAAATGGACAGCTTTGCAGGCTTTTTTCTCAATGTTTAGATTTTGTTGCACCCTCAGATTCCAGATTTTTAAATAGTTGTATATTGGCCAAATATTGTCTCATCCTAACAAAGCATACACCAATGGAAAGATTATTTTGGTAACACTTTACAATAAGGTTCATTTGTTAATGCATTAACTAACATTAACTAACTGTGACGATCTGCGGCTGGAGTGCCCGCTTGTGCCTCTGGAGGGCACTCCTTCCTAGTTTATTGTTTTCATTATGTTTTACCCTGGACTGATTATGGTTGATTTTATGCACCTGTGTTTTATTATCTTGTTTAGCGCACCTGTCTTAAGCCTGAGTTTCCTTTTGTTCCATTGCTGAGTATTGTAAGTGTCTGACTGCTTCTAGCGTTTTCCTAGTTTCCGAGTGTCTTAGTATTCCTAGTCTCCTTGTTTCCTGACTGCCTGCCTGTTCCTAGTTTACCCGTTTGCCTGACCCCTGCACTGTATTTCTGCTGTTTTGGACTGCTTACCTGGTTTTGACTTCTGCCTGTTATCTCGTACCTGTCTCTGGATCTTCCTCTAAATAAAGCCTGCATTTGGATCACCACCGCCTGTTTCTACCGTGCAGTTCATGACACTAACCATGAGCAATACATTTGTTACTGTATTTGTTAATCTTTGTTAACGTTAGTAAATAGAAATAGAGCTATTCATTGTTTGTTCATGTTAGTTCACAGAGCATGAACTAATGTTAACAAAAGTTTAATAAAGTATTAGTAAATGTTGAAATTAACATGAATAAAGATTAATAAAAGCTGTATAAGTGTAGTTCATTATTAGTTCATGTTAACTAATGTAGTTAACTAATGTTAACTAACGAACCTTATTGTAAAGTGTTACCCTTATTTTTTTCAGCTTCCAGATGTTTATTGTATATGTATAGGTATAAATCTTAATTTAAAGGTCCAGGGTCACATATTAGGTGCATAGTGACTGGTGTTGGTACCAACTAGTGAAATATATGAACCGTGACACAATTACTCTGACAGCGACGACAGTTTCAGCTGATCCTCGTCTCTCCATCATTTCCTGATTCTCTTCAGTGTCTCTCTCAATGAAAGTATCACATTGAGTCTGAGTCGGGTTTAAGGATCCTCCTCCTCAAAGGACTGTCATTGGGATCAGGTGGTGGGTTATCAGCAGCACCTGGATGTTTCATGTCATTCAAAGGAATGCCAGATCAGCTGATGGGTTATTGTCAGCATCATCATCCTGTAAGAAAACACACATTCACAGAAGGTTAAAGTGATGATGAGGATTGATGTTTCAGTTACACAAATACGAAAATACTACAGACTTGGAATTGTGTTTTCCTTGTGTTTGTACAGAGGTTTTCAGTTCCTAAATATTAAACAAACACTGTCTTAAAGTCCACATAAAATCAAAATTGACCATATTTACTTCGTTAGCGCATATTACTAGTCTTGTGGTTAACAATTAATCTGTGCAAGTTAATACAAAGAAAAAAATAGTTTGCCATGGAAATCTTTAATCAAAGTCTGAAAAGTTACTTCCGGTCTGGAACGGTGTTCCTTTTCTGATGACGTCAGTTTGACGGCTTGGGTTGAAAACGCTTAAAGGATTAGTTCACTTTTTAAAAAACTTTTGCTGATAATTTACTCACCCCCATGTCATCCAAGATGTCCATGTCTTTCTTTCTTCAGTCGAAAAGAAATTAATGATTTTGATGAAAACGTTCCAGGATTTTACTCCATATAATGGACTTCAATAGTAGCCAAAACGGTTCAAGGTCCAAATGAGTTTCAGTGCAGCTTCAAATGACTTCAAATGACGATACCAGACGATGAATAAGGGTCTTATCTAGCGAAACGATGCGCTATTCCGAAAATAAATAAAACAGTTTAAGTATTATTAGCACAAATGCTCGCCTTGTTCTGTCCTGAGATGCACGTTCGTGATTCTCCTGTTCGAACTCGTTCATCAAAATGAACAAATCTTTTTTCGAGTCATTTTGTTCATTCAACGAACGAAATGACTTGTTTTGTCATTTTAATGAACGAGTTCGAACAGGAGAATCACAAACGTACATCTCAGGACAGAGCAAGGCGAGCATTTGTGCTAATAATACTTAAACTGTTTTATTTATTTTCGGAATAGCGCATCGTTTCGCTAGATAAGACCCTTATTCATCGTCTGGTATCGTCATTTGTCATTTGAAGTCATTTCGCCTTATTCACCTGGCGGCCATTTTGAAAACGCAACGCCGCTGAGGGGTACACTAACCCGGAAGTATGCTCGCGACGCTGCAGCACCAGCAATGGAAACTCCAGTGTGGACCACAAATCTTTCCCGTCTGCCCGAAATAACGATGCAAAATGTGAAGCAGAGTGCCAGTGACTGAAACATCCCCCGGGCTGTGTTAATAAAGGGATACAGTACCTAGATCAAATGTTTTATCCACGACATTGAACGTAAGAATGGACGCCAATTTACCTCAGTTTCTGCGAGCTTGTAGCAGCTAGAGGTAGTAATCTTAGCTGTGAGTGATATGAAGTTGTTTACTGTGTACTATGTTAGATTAGAATATATACATATCCGTAACCATCATTATTTTTATTCTTTATGAATCTATACAAATATGTGAACTTGTAATGCCACCATAGCACCTTATCATTGTCAGTGTGTAACAGGATCAGTCCCTGTCAGACCTTATAATCACTTCTCATGCTCTTTACTTTTACATAAGTTACCTGTGAGTGATTTGATTGTTTTACATGTATGTGTGTGTATGTATACGCTACTGGATGTGTATCTATCTAAATAATAAAGTACAATTGAATTACACATGGATGATTTCCTTCATAACTTTATAATTTAATACACCGGAACCAGAACAAGTATAAGAAAACATACAAATAAAAAATGTATTGGCACTCCGGTTAATGTTTGTAAAGGTAACTTTGTACATAGAAATTGGTACAGGTGAATAATGTAAAATGGCCTGCCTGTATACTGTAAGCTTGGAAAAGGAACCAGAACATCAGAAAACAGGCCGTTCAAAAAACAAATGATAGGGCAGTCTAGGTTTGTAAAGGTAACCATGTACATAAGTATGTAAAAGGAACCGGAACAGGTCAGAACATTAAAAAATTGCATTATGTGTAGCCCATCTTGGCAAAGTGAGCGAGAGTATAGAGCAGCCTGATGAGATGATTGCACTGTCCCAAGCCAGCTTTGCAGTTGCACAGCATCTCCCTTATAAATGGCTGCTCAAGTGACAGCTCCACCTAAAAAGATAATCAAACTTTAAACACTTGACACTTCAGAGTTGCTTTTAACAAATATATATATATATAAAATATTGACACACACACTGAGTGTGCCATGAAGAATTAGGTACATCTGGCATTTAAATGAAAATACTGCCCATGAAAAAATATTACAGCTACATGCTGGTAATGGTAGGTTGTTTACAGCTGTGATACTGATAGTTATACTGTCATTACACTATCATTGTCAACAAGTTATAGCAACATGCACCTAGCCCTGTCTGGCTTTGCTAATTTGAAACAATATAATATTTTAGTAGATATCAATACTTATGTGATATTACATAAACTACAGATAACATGTTAATGAGATAAAATCAACATGTTATTTTCAGTCAGACAGGGAAAGGAACATTGTTGATATGAACTCATAATGAACATTTAGCAAGCTGGTTTAACTGTGGCACTACTCTGCGAACTGAACTCTTAACTCATGTTGTGCCTCATTTTTCTGCACCGAGGGAAAATACCTCTAACCCTCACAAATATGTGTGATGGGCTCCTATTCGATTAAAGACATGTTAAGTGTTAAATAAAATCTAACATAGCAACTTACACAGTCAACAACTCCATATCACAGCTAAGCTTACTACCCCTAACGTTAGCTGCTACAAGCTCGCAGAAACTGAGGTAAATTGGCGTCCATTCTTACGTTCAATGTTGTGGATAAAACCTTTGATCCAGGTACTGTATCCCTTTATTAACACAGCCCGGGGATGTTTCAGTCACTGGCACTCTGCTTCACATTTTGCATCGTTAATTCGGGCAGACAGGAAAGATGTGTGGTCCACACTGGAGTTTCCATTGCTGGTGCTGCAGCGTCGCGAGCATACTTCCGGTTAGTGTACCCCTCAGCGGCGTTGCGTTTTCAAAATGGCCGCCAGGTGAATAAGGCGATTTGAAGCTGCACTGAAACTCATTTGGACCTTGAACCGTTTTGGCTACTATTGAAGTCCATTATATGGAGAAAAATCCTTAATTTCTTTTCGACTGAAGAAAGAAAGACATGGACATCTTGGATGACATGGGGGTGAGTAAATTATCAGCAAAAGTTTTTAAAAAAATGAACTAATCCTTTAACCACTCCTCTCAAACCGTTAGTCTGCTATGAGCAGAGATGGAGAATAGGAGCGCTAGAGTAAAACCCTCTTCTCTGTTCAATATTCCCTTTCCCTTGGAAATACGTCACAACAAGAGAAAAGTTGTTCCCAGTTCACTGAGACTTTTAACTGCATCAAACAGTCATCTATAAGTATAATAATTTCAATATCACATGTGTCTAAAATGCTTAAACTGTTGTATACTGTTTTCATATTTTTTTTCCAATAAATCTTTTTACATTTTAAGTTTATTTGTGAGTTATTAGAGTTGTTTGATTGTTCATCGTTAAATAAACGCAGCTTCTTTAAAAAAGTAAAGGGCAAATAAAAGGCAACATTTACATTTTGTACATTTTATTTACATTTATGTTAAACAGAATTATACTTATATAATATTCAAAATATATTCACACCATTGTCCTTTGTCTTTTTGTTTTATTTATTTTTTGCACAGTAAATCTCATATAATCTCACATAAAAGTGAGTAATACTTACACCCTGTGGTACTGCTGAATGGGTTCTTACAGTAACTGTGGCACTGCTGTTCTGGCTCATGCGGTGACGATAGTAAATCACACCAACAGTTACAACTGCAGAAACCAGAAGAACACCAACAACTATTCCTGCTACAGCTCCTGAAGACAGACTTGAACCTGGAACATCTGGAGACAGACCTGAAGCTGGAATCAGACAGACAGAAATTATTACTGGAGAATAACATAATGTTTACAAATATCTCAAACTGATATTTACACCACTTTGGTCATCAGTTGTATAATATTGATTTTAACTGATAAATATGCTGGTTACAACAGCTTTTTTTCATTAGCATCCCACGACCAAACAACTGAGTTGAGGCGGCTGGGCTGGATTTTTAAATATTTGAACTGTTTTTAAGAAAATGTATTGAATGACTGAATTATACCAATAACAGAAACACTGAATCTCTTCACTCTAGTGATGCTGAAGCTGCTGCTGATGATGATGATCTGTAGTTTATATTCTCCAGAGTCTGTGTTTCTGGTGTTTGTGATGTTCAGAGATCCAGTCTGATGATCCAGCTTCAGTCTGTCTCTGAATCTCTCATTACACTGAACATCTGTACAGATAAAACTGAGATCTCCAGTGATTTCAGCAATGAGAATCTCATTAAAATACCACATCATCACATCATTTGTGTTTTTTATTACACCAGGATCTAAAGTGACAGATTCTCCCTCCTTCACTGACTTTCTCTTCACTTCTCGTTCAGCAGCAGAAACACCTGAAACACAAAGATGCTGGTGGATCTTTTGCAGAAAACAAACAAATACTGCACAACTAAAGCAGTGATGCGATTACACAACCTCAGAAAAGACTCTCTATTAGAAATTGTTTGGTTTGTGCCAATAAACGCACAATAACAATGTGTTTTAAACATATATAAATTGCATTTAAACATTAGTTAATGACTCACCAGTGACAGAAACATTGAAGATCTTTTCACTGTCGCTGCTGCTGAAGAAGATATTCAGTTTATACAGGCCAGAGTCTGTGTTTGTGATGTTTGTGATGGTCAGAGATCCAGTCTGATGATCCAGCTTCAGTCTGTCTCTGAATCTCTCAGGACCATCTTCACAAATTATGCAAAACAGAACTATTCAATAGGACATGGATTTTTTTTTCTACAGATCATAAAAATTGTGGAGAAACATGTCTGTATTAATATTGTAACATGCAAACAATCAGCAGAAAAACTGATTGTTTTACACATTCACTCATCAGACAAACATACACAAGTCTCATGAATGATCTTATACACAATCAATCCACACCCTGTAAAAGGAAGCGTTACCAAAAAATTGTACCCCCTTTCCTTATATATTTGCATATTTATATAATCAAAAAATGTCATAGACTCATATTGAATATTACATATGAATACTCATCTAATAAGAATAAAATTAGGCTATTTTCCACATTCCACAGCATTAAAAGTTATTTTTCTACTAAATATTTTTAGTCTAATAATATTTATAATTTTATTAATTTGGCAGAAGCTCACTCACATTACATTCAAGCTACATTTGGTCAGTTACACGGATGTAATATTCTACAAACAGTTGATTCCACATTTTTATACAAAGTCATTTACAAAGTTCAATGCCATTTAAACGGCACTAACAACTGATCTGGGCTGATTATATGATGTGATTTCACCCGATAATAATCCTACCATCATTACGAGATTATAAATTCACAAAAATAAGTGCATCACCAGAAAATAGATTGTAATATACTTTGTCTTACCTTGGTCGAATAAAATCAAAATCAGAAAATGAACGGGAAGCTTCATTTTCAGCACTTTTCCCCTCAGAAAACGAACGAAAATTCTGATGCGTAAAATCGTTCTGTTCTGCGAATCGCAGTTCCAACTCTAAAGTGAAAGTATCTGAGGCTTGTAGAGCGATGACATGTTGTGGACATTCCTGTCGTTTTCTAATATGCATATGCAAAAAGGCTTTTCGCCGTGTTGCTTTTGTAAAATGTAATATAAAACCTGTGCCTACTTTTAGCGCATTAGTAGGCCTATAGGCTATATTTTACATTGCTTATTCATATAACTTCTTAGTCTTGTTTTTACAATTTTTAAAGAATTTGAAGACTATACTGTTGAGCAAGGTCATTTATTATTTGATTAAATCTCTCTCGAGGCTATAGATCATGTAACAGAAATGTGAAAGCAGACTTGTGGAAATAAAATACATTACATAGATTTGAGTCTAGCCTTATGACCTTTAACCCAGTTGTTCTGAAAGCCAGAACTCGGAAGAGGAAAAAAACATGAATCTAAAAGAAACATCCTTGAGATGGAGTGACTGACTGCAACAGGCCTACAATTTTCATTAAGAATTCTGGTTCAGAGTTGTATAGAAAATACTGCGAACCATTATTTTAATGAAGCAGTTGAGGCTAAGGGAATCTATAAGCTGATAAAAATAAGAAAAGGCTATGTATTTTTAGAGAATTAGTTAAATTATGCTAATTCTTGTCCAACTGAAAATCCAAGTACAAAAAGTTAATTTCCAATCACTCTAAATCGCACTTGAGTCAACTTAAAATGAAAAAGCGCATTTCACTAAAAATCTAAAATTAATAGAGTAATAGGCTACACTAAATATATTTAATCAGGTAGATTAGGCTACATTAAATAAATCAAGTCATAAAACCTACTCAGAAATATAATGTGTAATATTGTTGCCATTTAATCACATAGAATTTTGTACATTTATGTGGACAATTTTAGAAGCTTGTTACCACTGTGAAAAAAAAAAAAGTTTTTTAAAATTGTACGTTTCTCAAAATTATGACTTTTATATCCTCAGAATTGAACTTAGGAGTTTATATCTCACAGTTCTGAAAAACTTAACTTTATTTTATTCTACAACAGCAACAAGCTTCCACAAATATCATTCCACACAATTAAATATTCAATTTATACAATTTTAAAGGTCCCAGTAAATGACAGAAAGAAGTTGTTGGTCAGTTGGTTCTGTTACTGAAAGATAAAAGCATACATGTATCACGTGTTCTCCAATGAGAAGCATTACTACAAGCCTCAAGCGACAACAAATAACCTTTTTATCAGTTGATTCATAAAAGGTAACCCACAGAACCTGCCGCTTGACTCCACTCTGAGAAGGAACAGAAAACAAGACAAACCACATCTGATGACAGGGAAATGCAAATGAAGGAGGCATTCGTGAACACAGCAAATGGACTGCATCTACAACCATAGTTATATGAATGAATATCTGTAGATCTTCATAGCAGGATTGAGTTGATATTGACACAATACAAAAAGACCAAGGAGTTAGATTATGTGACATTAAAAAGTTGCCATAGTTCAAAAACCTGCAATGTTGAGTTCATACATATTAGATTAAAGTCCATTGGAGGCAAGTTGATGTGAGAACCCAAACTCAAATTTACTTACAACAAGAACACAAAACAATGACAGGGCATGAAATCTCTGAACTAAAGCAGAGACACAGACACAGACAGAGAACAAACTGGAGCCAGAGCATAGAACAAACAATACTCAACAAAGAAAGGGCAAACAAGAAGGCTTAAATACACACAATACTAATCACAAGACAAGGGATTAGTATATATTATTCAGAAGGGATTCTGCATACATTTGTTTGAACATTTGTGCTGCTAGATTCTGTGTGTTAGCAGGCTCTCTTTATTTTGTATTGTGCCTCAACAACATGGTATATTTAACCAGCTACATTTCCAAGTCTCTCTACAACATGTATCATCACACACCAGGAAAGGCTATACTGCCACTTTGTGGTTACTCAATATAATGCCTATCATTACAGGGACAACTGTGAACAATAGCAATACACCAATTACAACATGACACAACAGAAAAGGGAACACAGGATATCAAAACTAAAACCAGGGGATCACATGACAGACACAAACACAAATGAACCACCACTAATCTCAAATAAGAAGAAGAACACCCAAAATGTGAGATATATAAACACACAAACCGGCACATAATCAACAAGTTTTTTTGTTTTGTTTTGTTATCTGGAAAAACTCATTGGATAATTTAAAATCTTGACCATTTAAAGATGGCAGATGCAACAATATCTGGAGTGGTCGAATGTGGCGTCTACATATACATATATGTAGTTTCTGCCATAAATGAGTCAACTAAAATGATAGTCCCTCCAGAATCGTAGCAGAGTTCAAGGTTAGGGAGAGAGGAGGCAGGAACTGGTGAATGAAATAAAAAAAAAAACAATCAAAATGAAAGTAAAGTGGCAATCATCCAGGAGGGACGACTCATGCCACCAGCCTTGCTCCATTCCCCTGGGTCTTGCTCCATTCCCCTGGGTCTTGCTCCATTCCCCTGGGTCTTGCTCCGTTCCCCTGGGTCTTGCTCCGTTCCCCTGGGTCTTGCTCCGTTCCCCTGGGTCTTGCTCCGTTCCCCTGGGTCTTGCTCCGTTCCCCATGGGTCTTGCTCCGTTCCCCTGGGTCTTGCTCCATTCCCCATGGGTCTTGCTCCATTCCCCTGGGTCTTGCTCCATTCCCCTGGGTCTTGCTCCATTCCCCTGGGTCTTGCTCCATTCCCCTGGGTCTTGCTCCATTCCCCATGGGTCTTGCTCCATTCCCCTGGGTCTTGCTCCGTTCCCCATGGGTCTTGCTCCATTCCCCTGGGTCTTGCTCCGTTCCCCTGGGTCTTGCTCCGTTCCCCATGGGTCTTGCTCCATTCCCCTGGGTCTTGCTCCATTCCCCTGGGTCTTGCTCCGTTCCCCTGGGTCTTGCTCCGTTCCCCTGGGTCTTGCTCCATTCCCCTGGGTCTTGCTCCATTCCCCTGGGTCTTGCTCCATTCCCCATGGGTCTTGCTCCATTCCCCTGGGTCTTGCTCCATTCCCCTGGGTCTTGCTCCATTCCCCATGGGTCTTGCTCCATTCCCCTGGGTCTTGCTCCATTCCCCATGGGTCTTGCTCCATTCCCTGGGTCTTGCTCCATTCCCCTGGGTCTTGCTCCGTTCCCGATGGGTCTTGCTCCATTCCCCATGGGTCTTGCTCCATTCCCCTGGGTCTTGCTCCATTCCCCTGGGTCTTGCTCCATTCCCCATGGGTCTTGCTCCATTCCCCTGGGTCTTGCTCCGTTCCCGATGGGTCTTGCTCCATTCCCCATGGGTCTTGCTCCATTCCCCTGGGTCTTGCTCCATTCCCCTGGGTCTTGCTCCATTCCCCATGGGTCTTGCTCCATTCCCCTGGGTCTTGCTCCATTCCCCATGGGTCTTGCTCCATTCCCCTGGGTCTTGCTCCGTTCCCCATGGGTCTTGCTCCGTTCCCCATGGGTCTTGCTCCATTCCCCTGGGTCTTGCTCCATTCCCCTGGGTCTTGCTCCGTTCCCCTGGGTCTTGCTCTGTTCCCCTGGGTCTTGCCCCTTTCCCCTGGGTCTTGCTCCGTTCCCCTGGGTCTTGCTCCGTTCCCCATGGGTCTTGCTCCATTCCCCTGGGTCTTGCTCCATTCCCCTGGGTCTTGCTCCGTTCCCCTGGGTCTTGCTCTGTTCCCCTGGGTCTTGCTCCATTCCCCTGGGTCTTGCTCCGTTCCCCTGGGTCTTGCTCTGTTCCCCTGGGTCTTGCTCCGTTCCCCTGGGTCTTGCTCAGTTCCCCTGGGTCTTGCCCCTTTCCCCTGGGTCTTACGGTACGCTTGGAACCTCAACAGACCAGGTACCATTTAAAGCGAGCCAAAGCGAGCCGTACCGTACCATGCAGTGGAAAAGAGCCAAAGCGTGCCGTACAAACCGAACCGTACAATGCTGTGGAAAAGCGCCATTAGGAAGTCCAGCCAGAAGAGTGTTGCAGTAATCAAGCCTAGATATGACCAGGGCCTGGACAAGAAGTTGTGTTGCATGCTCAGTTAGGAAAGGCCTGATCTTCCTGATGTTGTGCATTGCAAACCTGCATGATCGAGCTGTCTTTGTAATGTGATCGGAAAAGGTCAGCTGATCATCAAAGATTACTCCAAGATTTCTGACTGACCTTGATGGGGTGATTGAGGAAGAATCTAGCTGGATAGTGAAGTCGTGCTGTCGAGGCGGATTTGCAGGTAGGACGAGAAGCTCAGTCTTTGTCCCATAGAAAAGTATCAAGGCATTGACAATATGTCATTTTTTATCCCATCTCCTGCTTTTAATTCGATAAAGAATCAAGGTTTTTAAAGCTGTTACATAATATATATATATATATATATATATATATATATATATATATATATATATATATATATAGAGAGAGAGAGAGAGAGAGAGAGAGAGAGAGAGAGAGAGAGAGAGAGAGAGAGAGAGAGAGAGAGACATAAATGGGAGACTATAAAAAAATACTTTTCATTTCATAATTGTCACAAAAAAAAATATCAGTTACAATGAAGAAAAAACACAAAATGAAGGGCCGATATCACAACACATTTTACATAAAGTACTTTTTTTTTATAAAACCTTTTTTTAAGTACATTATTATGTTACAAAATCACATTTTATTTTCTGGGTTTTCTGGAGACCCTGAACATCCTAGGTGTACATTAATAAAGATTATACCATGGTCTGGGTGAATACTCGATTCTGATTGGCTGCAGGGTGTCCGTTAAAAAGTGATAGAGGACACCTAGTAAAGAAGTTCTGGTGAAACTGCCTGTTTACCATTCGAAATTAATAAATAAATGCGCTGCCTACAACAGCTGTGAGTAACCATAGCAACAGGCAGTCCACACAGGGCGCGCGCTCGTTCAGGGTCCTGGGTTGTGCGATGATGCAATCGGCTGTTCTGGGACTAATACAACAATGAGCGACTTCGTTATTTCATCTTCAGTCTCTCACACTGCTCTCACGGACTGACGGAGCCCAGTAAGCCCGCAGACTGCTCTCGCATCGATGGCCTGTCACAGACATTATTTGACGGCTCTCCAGTCCAGCATCGGAGAGTCGACCTAACGTTACAGCGGTGCTTCGGAGGTTGTGGTTAGTGTAGACAAGTGTAACACATAGTGTTTTATGTGTAATAAAAAAAAAATAACTATGCCTTTGTGTTTCATGAACTAAAAATGCATTTTTGAACCTGAAGGGTTCTACAAGCTGAGCGGACTATGAATATCTCCGGTTGCTAAATAAACCGTCAGGCAAGTTATTATTTGTAAAAACTAGAGATTTAGCCTAATTAAAATATAAACTAATGTTTTAAAAATGTTTTATTTGGCAAGTGACCATGGTATAAGCGGGTTAATGCCCTTCGAGGTGTCCGTTGTAAGGTTTTAATGGACTTCGGCGGAGGCAACCGTCCTCCGCTGCGCGTCGGCCGGTTTACACCTCGCCGTCGTCCATTAAAACCTTACAACGGACACCTCGTCGGGCATTAACCCTTACATATACCTCAATAGATTAAAAATACATATCAGACTACATACAAAAATACAATTTCATATTCAAAAATTACACAGAACAGTATATTTTTAAAAATGCATTATTATCGAAAAAAGAAAGAAAGAAAGAAAGAAAGAAAGAAAGAAAGAAAGAAAGAAAGAAAGAAGAAAGATACAACATTGTAACAAATATTGACTGTTTATTGCTTTGATATTGTTATACTTCATTTATTTGTTAATTTGCATTGATCATAATAAAGGAAAATAAAAAGGGAAACCGTTCTCACATTTGTTACAACCTGACCCTAAAGCAGAATCATACCCTGTATTAATAAACAATTAATTACTACTACTACTAATACTACCACTAATAATAGTAATAATAATAATAAATGTATCTATTCCTTTTGAACTTAGACCATTAGCAGTGCACTTTTGTATGTAATGATATCTGAAGGAAACCACACCTAGAGGAAACTCATTCCACTTTGAGATTTGAGATTCCGTGCAGATAAAACATCACCCGATCGCTGTTCTGCATCCTGACTTCTGTTTCAACAAGAACAACACTCAATTAAACACACTATGTCTTTGGCGAGTTAGAAATACATAATTTTGTTTTCTTTTAAAAACCACTATAATATATTGTATGTTTGTAATATTCACCATTCTGACAATGAAGTTGTGTGCAACAGGAGCAAAGAGAAACCAGCAGAAGAGCGGTAGCAAAAACAGCTGGTATCAGACTGGGAACTGGAAATACAGACAGTCATTATTACTGGAATGAAACTGATTTTGCAGATATACTGTCGACTTTGGTCATCCTTTGAATGAGACTGTTTACATAAATAGCGCCATCTGGTGGGTTTTTGAATAACAGCGGCTCAAACAGCTCAATGGTGAACATCAGAATAATATATTTTTTGGTTTATAAATTTTACATGTTAAATAGGTTAGTTCACTCAAAAATGTTATCCCAAGATTCCCTTACCCTCAAGCCACCCTACATGTATGACTATCTTCTTGCAGACTAACACAAAGTATTTAGTGATTGGGGCACGAGATTTTTAAGCCGAAAAAGCACATCCATCCACCATAAAAATAATCTACATGACTTAATGGGTTAGTAAAGGCCTTCTGAAGCAAAGCAATGGTCTTTTGTAAGAAAAAGATCCATATTTAAAACTTTATAAACCATAAATAATCAACTTACCGCAGCATAGCTAGTGAAACTGATGTGAAGTGTAAGAACAGTCATTTCTTGTGGTTCAAACAGATAGGTCTGGGGAACAAACTCAAGCTCCTCGATCTTCTCTTGTATCGAAATCATCCAAAAAATGTTCTTTAAAAATGCTCATTGTTAATTGTTTTAAGAATTCTTGACCAGTGTTTTATTCTGCTGTATCCTGTGTGTCAGTGTTCGTCAATACGTTGTATAGAAGTTACACTTCCATTGTGAGTCGACTACGTACGGATGGTTGACGGAAGCTGGTTATTATTGTGTATACAAATTTAAACATGGATGTTTGTTTATTACAAAAACCCTTCACTTCGCTGCAAAAGTACTTTATTAACCTTGAGCAGTATTGTTTTTTTTTTGTTGTTTTTTTTTATGGTGGATAAATGCACTTTTTTTAGGCTTCATATATATATATAATTCTGAATGTATTCATTTGAAATAATATAGATATGGCTTGAGGGGGGTGTAAATCATGGGAGGATTTTAATTTTTGGGTGAACTATCACTTTAATTACATTGATAAACATCAAATGATCGTAACACGCTAGGTAAAAATTGTGTTACTTTGCCATCCATGTGAAGGTGGAATGATATTCACTTCACAATAGGTTTTTCAAAAAATATACAATTATTGGGTTGATTTAACAAATGTTTTCTAAAACTGCTCAAGGGAGAAGTGCCCTGAATGATTGAATGACACTCACCATTTACAGTCACATTGACGCTCCTCGTGATGCTGAAACTGCTCTTGTTGATCTTTAGTGTATAAAGTCCAGAGTCTGTGAGACTCATGTTTGTGATGATCAGAGACCATGAAAACCGATAATTCAGCTTCAGTCTGTCTCTGAATCTGTCATTACTATCCTCCCACTGAACATCTGTACAGATCTTACTGAGATCTCCAGTGACCAGAGTGATGAGAGCGTCATTAAAATACCATGTTGCCATTTCATTTTGTTTCATTACACCAGCATCTAAAAGGATAGATCCTCCCTCCGTGATCCTCTTTTGTTTTCCAACAGTAATACCTGAAAATTAAATGTGAATATAAAGGACCATCATTTAGAAAATATATATTTTTAAATAATATAAAATAGCTTCTAGTGATCACAAACTTATATACACTGAAAATGTACTACAGGAATGTCTGAACATTACTGTTAAAATCATAATTATTGTAAACACATGCCTGCCTTTCACTCAACTTACCCCAGACAATAACCTTAAAGATCTTTACACTGTCTCTGCTGCGGTTAAACTGTAGATGATATTCTCCATAGTCTGTGTTTCTGATGTCTGTGATGGTCAGAGATCCAGTCTGATGATCCAGCTTCAGTCTGTCTCTGAATCTCTCTGTCTCTTCATCACACTGAACATCTGTACAGATCTTACTGAGATCTCCAGTGATTTCAGCAATGAGAATGTCATTATAATACCATCTAATCTCTTCTTGTTGTTCTGTTGTAGCATCAGTGTGTAGAGAGACTGAAACTCCCTTTGCCACAATCACTTCATGTTCACCAACACCATCACCTGAAGAAGACACAAAGTTAGTTATAAGCTGAACACAATTAGGCTATATAAGAGGAAATATTTTTAGCTTTGTTTGAAGGGAAGCACCACAAGTTTCAACTCTTGAATTCGTTTTAGAGTATACAGCATTAGAACAAATCAATCTGGGCAGTTTTAATCATCTTGCTCTTAAATTGATTATCTGTTGGAAACAAATTAGATAAGATTCTTAAGGGTGTATGCATTGTCATGTACGTTTTATGTGTTGTTTATAAGTCTAAATGCTGCATCCAAATTGCCTTCAATTAGATAAAAAACAGAATCATAATGTAAAACATGAAATCAAACAGCAGAAGAACATCATTTATTACACATTTATGCTCTTACACATCACTCACAAACACCTCTTCATACAAATCCCCTTCAGAGATCCTTAGTTTTAGCTGGACCCCGGTGTAAATGCTATTTTCCATCATATTAATGTTTTTTATTCATTTATTTTTTATTTTACAGAATCGGTGCCTTTTTTAATGCATTTATAGAATCCGACTTATCAGCAATTGAAAGTTTTAGACTGATTTAACAGAACAATTCAAATTAATTTGACTATTCTTCTTAAATATTAACAGTGATTAAGAATAACTGACCAGGACACAATATTACACGCAAATTTGTTAGAGAAACCTCATAAAATAACAATTTTATCCTAAACCCATAGATATTTAAAACAGCAATAGCTAAAAATGATTAAACCTGAATAAATTCATACGGGGTCATGTTCACACTTTTTGTTTCATTATCATTCGAAAAAGACGTTAAAGAAAAAAAGACAAATAAAGGCACTTACCAGCCACCAACACACACACTAAGAGAAAAATAAAGACCCTCATTTTACAGTAGTCACACATCCCTTATTCTGTGGAAATAAAAGCTTTTGTCAGTGTAAATGTACGAGTAAAATTGTGTTCTTCTGAATAAATGCAAACCGAAAGTTGTTTATGAGTTGTGTCTGTGCTTGTTTCGCTGACATTCCTAGATAAAATGTCCAGACAGCAAGTTATGCCACATGGGTATTTCTCCTAGAAACAGACATTTTCTTTCTAAACCTAAAGTTATGATAAAGGGATAGTTAAACCAAAAATGAAAATGATATAATTTACTCGACCTCATGTTCTTCCAAAGCCACAACACTCATCTTTAAAACACAGATGAAGATATTTTACATGAAATCTGAGAGATTTCTGTTCCTCTGTTGACGGCCCACACAACTGCCACTGTGTTGCTTCAAAAAGTTAATAAAAACGAATCTATATGAATATGGCAGTTTAGTCTAAATTGATCGCTTTATATGATTGAATGTACAATGGGTGTATGTAGAAAAATACTTCACTGTATTTAATTTATCTGTAAAATGGATTTTAACATCAATTAAGACTGGTTGAGGAGAATATATAAGCAAATAGTTTTAAAGATACTGTTCAAACCTATACATATCACAGATGTTTGTTCACGGATGATAATAGAACAAATACATGAAGGCTGTATAAAAACATGAAAGCAGTACAAAATTGGTAATTGTTTTGTCAAGTCATCACATGTGTGTGCTGTAACATTTCACTTGACACACATCACCAGAAGTATTAACGCCAAATAACAAATGGTGGTAAATAAAAAAAAAAAAATTTAAAAACTACATTAGCTACACAATACCAGTCTCTTTCAATACCTGTACCAATACCAGTAGTAACATACAGTGTTTGAACTAAGTGCAGACTCAATTCAATGCTTGTGTGTTTTGATTGGAAGCTGCCTTCAAACGCTCTTTTGCATATTTATGGACATGTCCATTGAAGAGCGCGCGCATTTGGCGAGATATTTGTGTGAACACAATCAATTGTATTATGTATTCTTGTAAAGTGACTACTGAAATCTTGTGACAAAACTATTGCCATGCTAGCAATGTTCTTAAATTGCTTTGAAGGTCAGGCAGTGACGTCTGTCTTGAGCGTTTAAAAATATGCAGATTGTGTGTAGTTTATGCTGAATTTAGTACGTAAATCATATTGTTTACACATTGTACACTTTGCAGGTGATTCTTTCTGTTACGACCCGAGACTCTTAAAGGGCACCTATTATGGCATTTAAAATGTTCCTAATGTTGTTCTGGGAGTCCCCAACAACAGTTTTACAAGCATACAATGACAAAAAACACTTTTGTTGTTTTATAATATGCATTTATTTTAACCTAATTTGCTCACCGACTCCCTAATGATTCGTTTGACGACTCATTTTTCAAACCCCTCCTTTACGTGACTCTAATCGGCGGTGATTGGTCAGATGACCCAGTCAGTTATTGATTGTTAGCCCAACGCATAAACATATTGATAAAGCACTGCAGTACTACAATACGCTCTATTCTTTTTGACAACTCCAATAACAGCGACAAACGTTTCAAATATTTAAAAAAAATTGACATTGGAGACCTAGAAGCTGCGCTGAGCGTAACACACACACACACACACACACAACACACACACACACACACACACACACACACACACACACACACACACACACACACACACACACACACACACACACACACACACACACACACACACACACACACACACACACACACACACACACACACACACACACAACACACACACACACACACACACACTTACTGTGCCTTCCCTCCTCGCGCCCCTGACGCTACAAAACCCATAAAAGCAACCATTATTAATAGTACTGTAAACCCTAATGTTGTCTTTACTTAAATAATCAAGTGTACTTGACTAAGCAATACTTTAAATTTTGCATTTTGGCCCTGTCACTCAAAAATATAAGTTCAAATAACTTATTTACCTTCAAAATACATAAACTTAAGATTTCAAGTGCTGTGAGCTCAAAATCATGAGTAATCCCAAAAGGTCCTTTTCACAAATGTTGTTTTCTTTCATTCATACATGCTTTCTTCAAGTGCAAGGTGTCATTCTTATTTTACCAGAAAAAAACAAATGGCTTTCATTATATTACAATTACAATTATTGATCGTAATGGTAATAAACTGATTTTAGTTTTTTATTTTTTTTAAATAAACTTTAATACCCATATACAAGTGTTTTGTAATACTGGGGGTTGCACAGTTTTCACTCAGTATCCTTTCATACATTTCTTTAAAGTTCATACATTTATATAAACAGGCACGTTCACATATGCCACGTGCCAAAATGCATGAAAGAGTTCCTCACAGCCACCTCCCAAATCTCATTTAAAAATATACAAAATAACAGAAATACACAACGACACATTATGGTTAAATCAAATTAATTTCAAATCGGTTTAATTAAAATGTCTCTCTGGTCTTCCTCTAATGCGATTGGCCACGCAAGTAGTTCTGCCTGGCAACAAGAGAACTAATGCACTGATTGGTGGATTACAAAATTGCTGATTTTCGCTTCGTCTCATGCCACGTCCACACGAAGCCGGTGCGTTCCCTATCCGATCTTTTTTTTTCTCGTTCTAAAAAAAAATTCCGTAAACACGGCGTCGTCTCAAGAAATATCTGCGTCCACACGAAACCACTGAAACCGACTGAAAACGATGTAGTAGGCTATATAAGCCAGACCAGTACGAGGCGCTGTAATTCTGACACAGATACACTAAAAACAGAGAAGAAGACTTGCGCATAAACCTTGCGCGCTGTATACAATAATATACAGTAATATTAGGCACAGTAGCTTCTTTTCTTTTTTACCAAGAACTTTATTGAACAATATGAAAAACTATAAATGGTAGGCTACAAAATAGGGATGAGTCACGATAGTCGATTAGTTAGCAGACGCATAAAGCTTGCCACAAAGAACCGGCAAATAGCCTAATCATTATGAATGTGTCAAATATAGAAAGGAGACATTTTAATTGTTTATTAATAAACTAGTGTTTTGTGTGACGATGCTGACTCGCCACCTTCGCAGTGCTGTGAAGGTGCCTATAAAGAGAAATGCACACTTCATACGGATTATTAGAGTTGTCAGTTTCTTTTCGTTTTGAATTGTTTTGTTTAAAAGTAGACATTTCAAGCTTAGATATATTTCTGAGTTTATGTTTATTTATGAGACAAGCTCCAGTTATATCGCGTCAGCGCCTCCATGTCCTGATTATAGGCTATTGTCTGCTATAATTGCTTTTTATTTATGAAATTCATGCAATTGGTTAATGAAACATGGATTAAAATTAAGATACAATTTTTACAAAACGAAATTCACTTTAAAGAAAGGCTTTCTACAAAACAAAACTTAATGAAGTGGTCAAAATGATCTGTCTCGATATTGCGCATCTTACTCACGCTGTTCACGTTTCATACACTTCAATCAACATATATGAAATGGAAAAAATAACATTTAAACATAAATATGAAACTAACTTTTCTTTAATGGCTACAACATATAGGCCTACAGTAGGCTACAGAGAAATGTAATGTCGGAGCGAACGCCGTGTCACCGGTGAGCATGAGGGGCAGGGGTGCGTTTTTTGAATAATAATCAAATAATTCCCAGCGATCATCAAATATTATTTTTGCTTGACATGCCCATCCCTACAAAATACGAAATGTCTTAATCAGACAAAATACAAGCATCATATCATAAGAACGAAATATAAATAAATAAAATAAAAATGCATAAAGTAGGCCTAGGCCTAAATAATAAATAAAAGAGGCTCAGTATCTATCTTCTGAAGCATGAACTCAAGCAAGTAGTCGCAGTTGTTGTTGCTGTTATGGCTACTGATTTAACGTGTCTGACTAGTCGACACGTGGGTGATGACATCATCGTTTCAGAAAATATACGGATTGGCCGTCCACATGAAACCGCAAGGGCGTCGTTTTCAGATTTATCCACTTTGGGACCCGGTTTAAAAAAATAGCGGTTTCACTCTCCCAAAACGCCGGATCCGTGTGGACGAAACGCCAATACGATAAAAAATTTATACGGATACAGCGAAACGCGTCCCCAGCTAACAATTTATGGTTCCCAGAACGTTCTGGGAACGTTCGTTTTTGGTTGTGGGAACGTTCCCTAAAGGTTATGGTTTAGGTTAGGTTTTGGTTCCCATGGAAAGTTTTCTGAACGTTTAGGGAACGTTAGTTTTTGGTTACATTGCAACCTTTAGGCAACCTTTAGGGAACGTTCCCCTAACGTTCTTTTTTTACATTCTCCTAACCTTTAAAAAACATTAACAACAATGGTACCAATTTTATTATTACTTTAAACTGTCTGTGCATGAGCAGGAATTAATTTAGCAGGAATGAATGAATGAACAAACAGGCAAACTTGATGGGATTTAAAACTTTAATATAAAATGAAAATACAAAAAATATAAAAGGCCAAAAAAAAAATACAAGAATCAGAGTCAGATTTATACAATTTTAGTATACAACTATTTAGGGCTGGGTATTGACACAAATTTCACAATTCGATTCATTTCGATTCACAAGCTTGCAATTCAATTCGATTTCGATTCTGATTCGATACAATATTGATTATTTTGGATATGTAACAATAAATAAACATTTATAATGCGTTTAGAATTTTTTTTTAAATTACCTTTACAGGGACTTTAAATTACCCTTTTACTTATTTTTATAAGAAGATTATATGAAATATAAACATTTAAATGGTGGCTGCCAGATTTATTCAAATATGCGTAAAACATTGAAGAACATTAAGATTATAATGCATATGTAATATTGCGCTTATATTTTAACATTCTCCTAACCTTTAAAAAACATTAACAACAATGGTACCAATTTTATTATTACTTTAAACTGTCTGTGCATGAGCAGGAATTAATTATTATATATTAGCAGGAATGAATGAATGAACAAACAGGCAAACTTGATGGGATTTAAAACTTTAATATAAAATGAAAATACAAAAAAATATAAAAGGCCAAAAAAAAAATACAAGAATCAGAGTCAGATTTGTACAATTTTAGTATACAACTATTTAGGGCTGGGTATTGACACAAATTTCACAATTCGATTCATTTCGATTCATAAGCTTGCAATTCAATTCGATTTCGATTCTGATTCGATACAATATTGATTATTTTGGATATGTAACAATAAATAAACATTTATAATGCGTTTAGAATTTTTTTTAAAATTACCTTTACAGGGACTTTAAATTACCCTTTTACTTATTTTTATAAGAAGATTATATGAAATATAAACATTTAAATGGTGGCTGCCAGATTTATTCAAATATGCGTAAAACATTGAAGAACATTAAGATTATAATGCATATGTAATATTGCGCTTATATTTTAACAAAATGCTCCTCTCTAGAGTTATTGTTTCTAACTGACTAACAAGTTTATGGCCACATGTGGTTTTTCTGAGGTAAATATGACGATACATGACATTGATTACAAGCTGTTTAACTGACGTCTTTCCACGGTTGAAAACACTGAGCGAATCAATGTGACATGATACGGATTACGATAAGTTGTACTCAGTGCTTTAAGTGGCCCAAAAGAGGTGCCGGTACTCTATTATTATTATTATTATTTTTTTATTATTATTATTATTTTTTTTTTGCTGAATCCCCTCCTCCCCTGAGGTAACAACAACTATATTAAAGGGGTTTATACAGCAGCCAACAGACGACAACTGGAACAAATATTGATTGAGCCCTGGTACTGTAGCCACATCAGCCCACATCACCCCCCACAGCCATGTGCATTTAAATGGTAGGCAGTTGGGGGGTTCGGGGACATGCTCCCCCGAGAAAATTTTGATTTCTCTGACCTACATATGTGCAATTTATGACTTTTTAAGGCTCAAAAACGGATAATAAATAGCTTTAAAACCATGCCAGTGTGCATTAGATTATTTGTCAATACCTGCTCTCTCATCTTAATCTTTCTTTTTCTCTCAGTCTCCTCATCCTGCCGTATTTCTTCCCCTCCTAAAGCTGAACTTTGACTGAGTCTTTTCATTTTCGTCTGTGTCAGTGAAGAAATTAAACATCTAGGCTCAACTGATGAGTTTTATGAATCATTTTATTAGATAAGTTAATTACTCAAGGCTACCAGATCAGCATTGCCAATAGGAACCTTCTACAAGCTTTGGAATTTGAAAAGTAATTTTAAATAATACAAATTATAGGCTACGTTTAATGCAGTTGATGGAATTGGCAGACGTTCCCTTAGGCACGCGCTGTGGAAACGCGTCAAAGCATTCTCAGGTATAAATGCAGCATTATTGCACGTAGGTGATTTTGAACGAATATTTAATGTCGATAATGGTTACATAATGTTAAAACTAATCCTGCTATTGATCTAAGACTGCCGACCCGTGCCGAACAGTGGCAAGGGAAAAGAAATGTCCGGCGAAATATCGAACCTACAACTAACTTTACCGCGCTCAACCACTGTGAGTGCATTTCACGCATTTGTAGCTCGCGTTCAGCGGGGAGGAATGTAATGTAGGCTATATGGGTAATGTAGTCTCTGCTCTCGGTGGGACGAATTAGGAAGCGTGCATTGTGAAGGGCGCTCTGAAAAGCGTCAGCGCAGCCAAAGGATTTAAACAGATGTGCAAATGAGCGTACCGGTACGCTAAAAGCACGTTCTGGGCGCACGGAGAGGTGCCGGTACGCTCAAGAGCTATATTTGGAAGTGGCGGTACTGAGTACCGGCGCGTACCGGCCCACTTAAAGCACTGGTTGTACTCTATCTTTTAACACACTTTCAGATGCTCATTAATGTTTATTTTGCGCTGTATTGGTATTATTAAGCCGGAAGCGATCAAAGCGCTCCGCGCTGCTGCTTCTCTTGAGCTGAGCCAGAGCGATCTCACGCCACAGCGCCAAAACGGTATTTATGTTTTTGAATTTCAAAAGAAAATGAACGTAATTTGAAAATTCACACGGTTTCATATCAATAGTAACAAAGGAAAAAGATTATTGTAATGTTTTGGATGCGTGCTACAATGTTCCATTCATTTAAATGAAACAGGACTAATCGATTCTTGAGATTTAAGAATCTATATCGGTTCGTAAAAATGAGAATCGATTAATATCGAGAAATCTATATTTATTACCCAGCCCTACAACTATGACATAATATTAATACAAGTACAAATGGAGTGGGATGAAGAGTGCAAAGTAATAGTGCAAATGTAGTGTGCAAGTTGCATAAAGTATGAAATGTGTAGGTGAATGGCCAAAGTGGCAAAAATACAATAATAACAAAAATAGGGCTCCATGGTTCTGAAGGTTCAGTCCTTCTCAGCTGGCCTAAAAAGAAAGAAACAAAAGTTTGATATGTCATACTAAGAATGAACACGTTGACAAAAGCAAGACAAATTGCTTTACTAACAACCCTGTTTTTTATGATAACAAATATTGATAGTTTACCCATTCCATTGATTATTATGAACATCACATGGAAGAATTTCCATTTACCGTCTGTGTGGGGCAAACTTTAGCACTTGCCCAATCAAGTCCTCCACATCTGCTGCAGTCAGCGCGGGAAGTTTTTCTGGGAGGCTGCTAGAGTAGAAGGCAAAATGAAGCATAGGTACAAGTCAAATTAAAACCTTCAAGCTAAGAATAATACTGATGTGAACAATAAAATAACACCTGTTATAACCCTGCAGATTGTCAGGTCCTGGAAGGCCTTCTTTGCCTTTCTGCCCCGTAGACTATACTGTTTCAGCACGTCATTGGTTGCCACTCGCCGTAGCATGCGACGCATGGCAGTACCTCTGGTCGAACCTCCAAGGGTTGTCCGGAAAAGTTGCTGTAAAACATATAGAAATACAAATTATACATGTAGAACAAAGTGGAGAGCTTGTACAATCTCATTTTGTAAGAGCCGTCAGTTCAGTTATAATGATATTTGAAGTTATGCAATTATATAGTGTTAATCTTAGGGCAGGACTATAGCCACTTAATTACCATGTTGTCCCTCCTCTCCTGTTGACCGAGACTCCTGTCGAACTCTGTGACTGTAGAGCATGGCGACAGCAACATGTCATCGACTGGAGCAGAGGGAGGTGACTGGGAGCTCCTTAGCATGAGCAGCTGCAGCTCATCCATCTTCTCCTCAAATGCGTCCATCTGCTGTGCAATGCGGGTAATGGATGTCCTCACGGCTATGGAAAAAATGATTGGTTTTAGTTGTTATACATTATATACTTGCATATGTGAACAACTTGTGTTAGTCTTCTTACCTCTCATTTCCGTCTCCATGGCTGAGCCACCTCCCTCTGTGTGATGATGAGTTCTGCTGTTTACAACAACAAAAAGAGTCTTCGTGTGGACGGGCCCTCAATCGTCTGTTGCTGACACCACCAGTGCAAATTTCAAGACGGGAGTTTTTCTTTGTGTACCATTCTCGGTAAGTACAATTATTAAGATATAAAGTTATTTTGTGTGACTTTTTAAAACTGAAATATGTTTATTTAAATCCTTGCACGGTTCTATAATAAAAGAGAACGCAGCCTGGTCAAACTTTTCCAACATAACGTTAGCCATTAATTAACGTTATTGATGGTTTTGTGATGGTATGATGACTGATATCAAACGATTCTTTATTTTATTAGTAATAGTAGGCTAATTAGTAAAATATAAACTTAATTAATCATTGTGTAATCGTGTATTTCTCGCCAAAAGAACATGGCAGCTAACTTTAGTGATGTTTTTTTTCTGGTCAAACTTTGACAACCTCGACATTAATTAACAATATTTTCTTCATGATTTTGTGATGGTATGATTATTGAAATGTCAACAGCTTATTTCTTATTTTACCTGTGAGATACATGCATATTTGATTTATCTTTTTTTCTGTGCAAGAAAGAACATGGCAGCTAACTGCTTAGACCATGTGGGTTATTTTTCCCGGGCAAACTTTGTCAGTTTCACCAGTAATTGACAATAATTTCATGATACATTTCTGATTGATTGAGAAATCGACTTATTATTTCCTAATTATTTAAAGCATGTCTATGTGTACGCTAATGTGATTGTGTGACCTGCCCTTGTCTCCCCCAGATCTGCTTGGAGTTCAACAGAATTACTAGCAAAAACCTAAAGCAGGATTTCTAAGAGAACCTTGATAGATATAGTCCACGGTTCATGGACCTTTTTGAAGCCAAAAGGGGGATTCCTGGTCGGTACTTGGCTAACTTTTTAAATCAAATAAAGGTTAGTAATTTTGTCTTATTAAAGATAACTTAAAGGATAACTTTTACTCACCCTTAAGTTGTTCCAAACCTGGATACATTTCTTTGTTAACGCTGAACAGAAAGGAAGATATTTTGGAGAATGTTTGCAATTGAACAATTTTGGGTACAATTGATGTTCTTAGTATTTCTTTTAGCATGTAGAAGTCAACGGTGGCCCAAAACTGCTTGGTTACAAACATTCTTCAAAATCTATTCTTCCTTTGTATTCAGCTGAGCAAATAAATTTATACAGGTTTGGAATAACTTGAGGGTGACTAAATGATGACAAATTTCATTTTGGGGGAACTATCCCTTTAAAAGCATTTAATTTTGTCAGCATTTAATCGTATAGCCTATTCTCATAAAAGTGCTTAAAATATATTGATTAGTTGTCCTGGCAGTAATGGAATTTCGTGTTTTCCTCTAAAGTCATCCCAGCCAACGGAGGTCCGAACCCTTGTGATTCGAGGACTACCTATCATGCTTGGAGATGATGATGACTCTTTCTTCAAGTCATGTTGAAAAGTAAGTTCATCTGTTCTTAACCTGTTTACATTAAAAGAACCACCTGTGCTCCCATTTGTCAAGCATTTGAAAATCATGTTGATTTTAAAGCAATAGTTTACCCCAAAATGGAAATTTGCAGGAAATGTTCTCACCTTCAGACTATTCAAGATGAAGATGTTTGTTTCTTCATCTGAAAAGATTAGGAGAACTTTAGCATTACATCACTTGCACACAAATTTATCCTCTTTAGCGAACAGGTGCTCAAACTCGTTCAAACAGCTGATAAAACATTAGCCTGGCTAACGCCAGACCCAATTCTCGTTGAGACTTGGGTCTGGGAACCACATGTACATTTTCTCGTATTTGAGGCGTGGTTTACGAATGCCCGGCGCTGTTTATTGGGTGCTAAGAATGTCTATCAAATGCTCATAGCCAACATATGTCGTCATCGTCTTGCTGTTCCCTCCCCGTTCTGTGATCCCGTTCTGTGATTGGTTCCCTAAATGAGGCGAAAAATCTGGCCATGGTATCCAGACTGACTTTCAGCGTGAATTGAATCGCGCTGCGGTAAGGCAGTATGGGGAAACCCAGGCTAGATAAAACATCACAATAATCCACAATTAATCCACACGTTCGCTCTTTGGACTCTTACTTACAACACCCGTTCGCTACAGAGGATCAATTTGTGAGCAAGTGATGTGATGCTACAGTTCTCCAAATCTTTTCAGATGAAATAATTTTAAAAAACCTCCTCTATATATTGAATGGCCTGAGAGTGAGTGCATTTTCATGTTTGGGTGAACTATTCCTTTAAAATACAAATGTGGCCAAGTCTTCAAATTAATAAATTGTCATTTATACAGCATACTTAAAAAAAAGATTGCCTTGCTGGAAACATGTACATTTTCATAAAGTCAAATGCATACTTGTCCATATAATTTGGGATTGGGATGTTCTGATAAACATGCATTGATAAACATTTGATTCCTGATCGCAATACTCTATTTATTCCTGTTTTTTCACTAGGTGTCTGATCATCGCAACTCCATCCTTGTTAGGGATGGGCACAATTAATCGACGATCGATTATTGATCGTTAAGAATTTCGTCGATCACGTTAATTTGTTATCGATTATCATTAAACTAATGCTGCTGCGCAGTGTGAGTGGAAAGTGGCTGGTCAAGTTAGCGCGGAGGTTCCTGTGCATCCCGGCAACGTCAGTCCCATCAGAGCGGGTGTTTTCAGCGGCTGGACTGAAGCCTTGTTTACACTCGACGTGTCCGCCCGAGCGCGAAGGTGAGCGCGGCAAAAATTATGTCGTTGTGGTATTCGGTGTTTCACAGGCGAGCGCGTCGAGTATAAACGCCTCGTCCGTTTGGGGAGGTGCGCGAGCAGCACTCTCTGCGGAGACTCGCGGGGAAGAGCCAGGCGAAAATGTAAACACGACGGTCACCAGGTTGTGGTCGCGTCTGACCCCAGATCATGTCATCAACAAATTTCTCAACAAAAATCAGTAGACTGGTGAAGAAGTTGTATGTGAGTTACTAGTTATTTTTTATGAGGCTTTGTTTAGTAGCCTAGCTAGGCTAATTGATTGTAAGGTAACTTAGGCTAATCTCTCTCACTCTTCTTTCTTGACTCCGTGCCTTGGATAGTTTTGAGTTAGATTTTGACAAAACCTGTCAGATCTAAGTATTATGATGTTTTTGGTTAAGTTATTGTTTAACATGATTTTTTTTATTATTTAGGAACAAACGAGGGTCTCTGTTTAAGATGCCAACTTGCAGCTGCAGGTTCTGTTGTGTTAGACTAGCACCGCAGCATATCTTCAAGTTTAGCCTAGTCAGTCAAGTCAAGTCAAGTCACCTTTATTTATATAGCGCTTTTTACAATACAAATTGTTTCAAAGCAGCTTTACAGAGATAACAGGAAAACAATGTTGTAATAGTATTGTTCAATTGAAAATTAAATGTCCCCAACTAAGCAAGCCAAAAGGCGAAGGCAACAGTGGCAAGGAACCAAAACTCCATCAGGTGACAGAATGGAGAAAAAAACCTTGGGAGAACCCAGGCTCAGTCGGGGGGCCAGTCCTCCTTTGGCCAACGAATGAACAGTGTATGATATGAGTTAGGCAGCATAATGTCAGGAGTCAGATGGGATCAGAACTTTCACGATATTATCCAGTTCATCTGGTTGGGTAGGGTCATCCGGCCGGTGAGGAGATGAGTGGTGAGGTGTCCATGGACCTTCACAGCCCTGATAATGCGTGTCGACGTGTCCATGTGATGGTCCTTCATCAGATCTGGATATGCCCTGGATCCGGCGGTCTGCGGTAAACCTCGGGATAAACAGAGAGACTAATATTAGCGTAGACGCCATCCTTCTTATGATGTACAAAGTACATCAGGAATTATGGGAAGTGTTCCCGGTTCCGGCTGATCTAATCTATGCAGCCTAACATTGAATTATAGAAATCTATAATGTGTTATGTGTATGCTAAGCCAAAGAGATGTGTTTTTAGTCTAGATTTAAACTGACAGACTGTATCTGCTCCCCGGACCGTGTTAGGAAGATTGTTCCAAAGTTTTGGTGCTAAATAGGAAAAGGATCTACCGCCAGCAGTCGATTTTGATATTCTAGGTATTATCAACTGGCCAGAATTTTGAGATCGCAATAGACGTGAAGGACTATAATGCGTTAAGAGCTCGCTCAAGTACTGCGGCGCTAAACCATTTAGTGCTTTGTAAGTAATCAGCAATATTTTAAAATTTATACGATGTTTAATAGGCAGCCAATGCAGTGTTGACAGAACCGGGCTAATATGGTCATACTTCCTGGTTCTGGTAAGAACTCTAGCGGCTGCATTTTGAACTAGCTGTAGTTTGTTTAATAAGCGTGCAGGGCAACCACCCAGTAGAGCATTACAATAATCTAGCCTTGAGGTCATGAACGCATGAACTAATTGTTCCGCATTTGTCAGTGAGAGCATATGACGTAATTTAGATATATTTTTAAGATGGAAAAATGCGGTTTTACAGATACTAGACACGTGACTTTCAAATGAAAGATTGGTATCAAAGAGCACACCCAGGTTCCTAACTAACGTCGAAGACTTAACAGAGCAGCCATCAAGTGTTAGACAGTATTCTAGGTTATTAGGTGAGGAAGTTTTTTGTCCAATGATTAGAATCTCTGTTTTTTCAGAATTTAGTAATAGGAAATTACTGGTCATCCAATTTTTTATATCAGCTATGCATTCCGTTAATTTTGTGAATTGGTAAGTTTCGTTAGGTTTTGAAGAAATATACAGCTGAGTATCATCAGCATAACAGTGAAAGCTAATTCCATATTTCCTAATTATATCTCCTAATGGTAGCATGTACAGAGTGAAGAGCAGCGGTCCTAGTACTGAGCCTTGTGGTACGCCATACTGAACTTGTGATCGATAAGACATCTCTTCATTTACTGCTACAAACTGATATCGGTCAGATAAGTATGATTTAAACCATGCTAGTGCAATTCCGCTAATGCCAACATAGTTTTCTAGTCTATTTAAAAGAATGTTGTGGTCGATAGTATCAAATGCAGCACTAAGATCAAGTAACACTAATAGAGAGATACAACCACGATCGGATGATAGGAGC
This sequence comes from Chrosomus eos, assembly GCA_036326025.1. Taxonomy (NCBI): domain Eukaryota; kingdom Metazoa; phylum Chordata; class Actinopteri; order Cypriniformes; family Leuciscidae; genus Chrosomus; species Chrosomus eos. The sequence goes on along the minus strand of CM070838.1, from coordinate 7,330,728 downwards.
AAATCATTTGTGACTTTAATGAGAGCAGTCTCAGTACTATGGTACGGTCTAAATCCGGACTGAAAATCTTCGCAGATATTATTTCTTTCTAAAAAGGAACACAGTTGTGAGGATACTGCTTTTTCTAGTATCTTTGACAGAAAAGGCAGATTCGAGATCGGCCTGTAATTGACTAATTTTGTAGGATCAAGTTGCGGTTTTTTAACAAGCGGTTTAATCATAGCCAACTTAAAGGTTTTTGGTACGTATCCTAATGACAAAGATGAATTAATGATATCTAGAAGAGGATCTATGACCTCTGGAAGCATCTCTTTCAGTAGCTTAGTCGGTATAGGGTCTAGCATACAAGTTGTCGATTTAGATGAATTAACAATTTTGCAAAATTCTTCCTCTCCTATAGCAACAAATGAATCAAAATGTTCCTCACAGAGACTACAATATACTCCCTGATGCGATACTGTAGTAGACGGTTGCATAGTTATAATTTTGTCCCTGATATTATCAATCTTATAAGTGAAGAAGTTCATAAAGTCATTACTGCTGTGTTTCTTATAAACTTCTGGGCTTGAAGCTTTCTTTTTCGTTAGTTTAGTCACTTGTTCAAATATTTCTAAATTTAAAAATCTTTTAAATTTAGAAAGCCTATAACCGAACGTCCAGTTTAACTGCCACAAGTTGATCATCTTGTAGCCTAATAAAGATCTAATCGAGGAAAAACACGCTGTATTTTTGTATTTTCATTGAATTTTTAATTTATAAAAAGTTAAATAAATAATGAATTTGAAAATAAAAATATTAATGATTAATCGATAGTCGATCGTTAATTCTCCCGACGATCGACTAAGAAAATTTAATCGAATGCCCATCCCTAATCCTTGTGCCAGTGGACATCTTATTTGAGGACACTGAACTCCAGCCCCCCAATTCCTTGCATTTAACTTCTACAAAAAATGCAGGACCTCCCACAGGCTATGTGTCTCCTCTTCAGTCTGATCGACACTCTAGAACTGAATTACCCAAAAATACTTGCCAACACGTTTGATTTCATCCAAATTGTAAAATTTAAAAAGAATGTATACATTACATTTACATGTTCAGTACATTAACACAAATGTGAGACGTAAGTGTAATGTTTAAGTGATCAGAGTTGTACAATTGATGTAGTGCACTACTTAAAATTGGACATTGTTGCCACCTTTAGAGTTATGTACATTTTGGTCAATAAAGACTCAATCAAGGATCAATATGTTGTTCATTGTATTATTTAAGTGCAGTGTGCACAAAGCTTACTGTCAAAATAATAACTTTTAAATTTAGAACTAAATTCTAATTTCAGTAAAATTTTCATGTTGAGTTAACTTAAATATACAAGTACACTTCATAATTAACACTAAGTTAAATGAACTTTATTGTTTAAGTACATTAAATAATCGTCAAGTTTGGTGAACTAAACCATTTAAGTCAAGTCTACATAAGCACCAAGTTATGTAAACTTAAATATGTACGTTTTGGGAAACCCCATTACTCAATTAAATTGAGGGAACGAGTTTACTCAAATCAATTGAGTTCAATCAACTTATTAGGGTTTTCGTGATTCGGAGGACGAAGCTGGTCCATATACACTGGGTACTGAGCCCTCCTTCAGGAACAACCGGCTTGCGAATCCACATTTGAATTCATTTATGTTTCTGAATGATTCATCATTAAAATGATGAGAACACAACACAAGGTTCGGGCTATACTGTTGTGGTGTCGTTGCAAATATGAACTCTAACCACTGATTCTTCACATGTTCGTCCCTGGGCAATGAAAACAAAGTGGCTGCACTATCTTTGCATTGTAGAACACAGCGTCTTCTCGGCATGATGCTATTCAGCTGAAGTATTTGAATGTGTTCTAGACTTCAAGTTTACACTTCCGTCTGCGCTACCAGTAACTGGGCGCGGCCAATATGCTAATGTTCGGATCTACGTTACTAGGAAACAGCTAATGATTCGTTTTCAAAAACAATTCGTTTCATAGACTTGGAGTCGACTCTCACTTTTGAAAGACAATAACTTTATATACGGTGCACTTTCAGATATAAATCTTTGCAGGATATTTTCATTCCCTTAGAGCTATATTCCACACTACATGAACAGTCATTTTCAAAAATCCATGATAGGGGCTCTTTAAAGGATGCAACGAAGGAAGGGACACACGCTGTTGTCAAATTTAACCCAAGGTTTATTAACAAAATAGAAAGTAAAACAAATGAGTGCTGATGTAACATCAACAAAATCAGATTGAATTTGTCCATGACAGAGTGGAGCTTGACCAACATGCCTTTCTAACAGTCTAAGGTCTCCTTAAAACAAATATGAAATTAAATGGATAATATCAGCTTTTTACTCAGGCACTTTATTGTGATGTTGACCCTACTGTAATGAAGATGATGAGTATTTTCAGCATTTCAGTCTTATTAGATCAGTTGTTTTACATGATTTTTCTGTTTTGTTTGTGCTGGTGGTGCCTGACTGGTAAGTTAAAAATGCTAATTATTAAAAAATAATTTTTAAAACACTTCAGAAGTAACCATGAATAACAACAGAAGTATGTATTAGTCAAAAAGTGCAGGAACCTGGTTTTATATACTGAACTAAAAATAACAAGCTGTTGACAATATCGATAAATCAACTGTTCATGTAATACTGATCAACATACAACATACTGATCATATTCTAACATTTCATCATGTTGAGCTATATAACATAGATTTTTTTTATGTACATATGCTCACCTGTCTAATGAAGCACATGCAAGACTCTGTCAAGTCCAAGTTTGTTGCGAAGCTCTCGGCATCTCGAAAACGCCACGCCGATATTGATCCTCGTTTTAGTTCTCCTTTTGTCCCAAAGTCTGCTTTCCATGATCCACAATGTTTGAAGGAAACAACAACAGCGTGAGCGCGCCGCTAGACGTAACGCAGTTGTCCACATCTATCGCTATGGTTACTATGGAAGTAAGAGGAAACCTAGTCTCGCGTAGCCAGACCTTCAGACTGACGGCTGAAGGTCTGGAATTCATAGCAGCTTTCTTTGGCCAAGGCCCGCCCATAAGGCCGTTTGACCGACATGTCAAACAACCAATTACAGTTCGTTTCGTTCAGCGTCACGTTTCGGGGCGTGGAAATGTCCCCACAACAACAGACCAGCGTGCAACAAGTCAGTCAGCATAGACAATCAAAGAAGGAGAAGAAAACAAGCAGTAAGTCATTGCTGATTACGTTTACTGATTACTACGTTCAGCTGAACTTGATAAATGCTCATTGTCACTCATGTAAACACAACCGTTTTTCTTCCGCAATCACACGTCTGCGCTTTGTTTCCCGGCGGACCGAAAATAAACGCGACACTCGCGCCCCCCGGAAATCCGATAAAATTCATCCAATCAGATGACGACTTCGACATTGCTGAAGTGTTTCCAGTTAAGTGTACCATATGCATCAGACGTTTAGCCAACGTTCCGTGGGCGTGACGTCTGAGGCTGAGACTAGAGGAAACCAGGAATAATGTGGATATTACGTCATTGATGGGCGACGAGATAAAAGGGACGGGCACTATTTTGAATTGTGTATTTCTCTGAATTTACGAATTCTCTGAAACATTTAGGATAATATAAGTACACAATTAAAAGAAATATATAACACTTTTTGGTTTTTGGATATTTTAATACAACGTCTTATTATTTTACATGGATATTTGACATACTTTAACGTCTGTGACACCATAACTACTCTCTACAAAAACCAAGTATAAGGGGTGGCCTAATAGCCCCTAATGGTAGACCCTACATGTTGTATTGTATGCAACGTAACGTTCTTAAACTCTTGATGAAATAAGTTACATTACAATGGAGAGAAACGAATATACAGGAAGAATCTGAAGCAGGGGAGTAGCCATCATTTCAGAAGTGAGGGGACAGAAATGTCTGGTAGTTTTATCTGACCTTTGTCTAATTGACAGATACATTTTGTTATCCTGTCTCCTGCTATTTATTCAATAAGGAATCAAGTTATTTTAAAATTGTATATAAGTAAATGTACAAATATTTTTTTCATAGACATAGACAATGGGATACTATAAAAATAGCTATTAAAACGTATAAAAAGTGGTGCTTGACCAACATGCATTTCTAAAAGCCTAGGTCTCCTTAATAAAACAAATATAAAAATTAAATGGATAATATCATCTTTTTACAAATGGATAATTTGTACATTTGTAAATTTGTAAATTATGGAGACTATTAAAAAACACATTATTATGATACAAAATAATATTTATATTCTAGGGTTTTCTGGAGACCCCACACATACTGGATGTACATTAAAAAATAATAACATACAAGGGTAAATAGCTGGTTTCTATGTGAATATATTGTAAAATTTAATTTATTCCTGTGATTTATGTGAATTTACAGCATCAGTGTTAAAACTGTTTGAAAGTGCATATACCTCAATAGTTTAAAAAAATGTGTACATTAACATGTACATACATAAGTACCAAACTACATACAAAAATACAATTGCATATGCAAAAAAGATACAGAAAAATAAAATAAAAATTCAAATCATCAAAAATATTAAACATTATATACCCCCTGTTATATTGACTGTTATATTGCTTTGCTTAAATTGTTATACTTCATTTATTTGTTAATTTATTTGTTAATCATAATAAACTGATAAAAATAAATCATAATTTTGACAATAAAAAGGAAAACTGCTCTCACATTTGTTACAACCTGACCCCAAATCAGGATCATAATACCCTGTATTAATAAACAAGTGTAGATTTAATACTACTATAATAATAATAATAATAATAATACATGTATTAATTCATTTTTAACTTAAACCATAAAAAAGCAGTGGACTTTTGTATGTAATGATATCTGAATGAGACCACAGAGGAAACTCAAATTCCATGTACAGATTTCAGAGATCTGACAGATTCAGTGCCGATTCAATCTGACCCGATCGCTGTTCTTCATCCTGCAACCTGTTTGAACAACAACAACATACTCAATTAAACACATTATTTCTTTGGTGAATTAGAAAGAAATACATATTTTGTTTTCTTTAAAAAATATTTCCCCACTATAAATCTATTTCCATTGTGTTAAATGGTCTGTTTCTAATGTTCACCTTTCTGACTTAGAAGATCCATGCAACAGGAACAAACAGCCACCATCAGAACAGCAGTAGCAAAAGCAGCCGGTATCAGACTTTGAACTGGATTTTTTAAAGACCGACAGTCATTATTACTGGAATGCAAATGATTTTACAGATATACTTTCGACTTTGGTCATCCATTGAATGAGACCGTTTGCATAAACAGCGCCATCTGGTGGGTTTTTGAATAACAGCGGCTCAAACAGCATCACAGTGAGCTCAATGGTAAACATCAGCACAGGAAGTAAAAAATATTTGATACATTTTTCATGTTAAGGACTGAGTTGAACAGCTAGGTGGCTTGAGTAAAGGTCAAAATGTGAATCCTTTGATAATTACACTTTTCTACATTGATCATCAGTTGTGTGATATTGTTTGAACTGATAAATGGCTCCATCTGGTGTAATTTTGAAGAACATCATCACTGTGAGTGAGCTCAACAGGAAACACGTACTGTTGTCACGGGGTGACGAAGAGGCAAGACGGAACCTTTCTATACTCTTAGGAGTTACTCGCCATTAAACAAGAAGCAGAACTCTTTTGTCGACCAGGAAGAGAAATGCCCGATCTTTTTTTTATTATGTCCGATCTCTGTTGTGTATCATTGTTTTTTTCTGGAAAGTGGTGAAAATGAAGCTTTTCATTTGTTTGCCCATATTGCTCTGGCGTTTACTCGATTATGGTAAGACTTTTAGGCGTAGGCCTAGTCTCTCTTCTCTTCTCTATATTTATCCTTTGTACTTTGCGGTGTGTGTGTTTTCCTGACGATTATACGATTATATTTTTTTTAACCCAATCTCGGTTCTTGACGAAGCTTAATTTATCATCGCGCTATAGGCTACGACCAGCCGACGTAAGTAACTGAAACCGAAAGTAACTTACATTATTTTATTGCTTTATATTTGACAGGTAAAACATTTTTCACTTGTATTTTGTTTTACTTTACCACTGTCTTATATTCGACTGAGGTTACAACCCTTCGGCTAAATTTAAAGGCGACAATGACGCACGCATTGCATCAGCTCTAATCTTATATTCGTATACATATACATATTCCGTATTTTGTATATTGTATAACAAACGACGAACGTCATAGATATGTATATATGCGCTCAGGTCGTATGATTTGGTATAAAACGTAATTTATATAATATGGCGTCATACCGTGAGTAGCCTATGTAAAATACATCATCATCATTAGACCTAAGTGCATAAATTGATCAAATTCTTGAATACAATGTTAGTTTGCCTCTGCAAAATGCTTAAAATGTAAATGAAAACATGTTATGTATGTGGGAGATTCAAACAGCAAGACTAAAATGTCAATATAAACGCATTGTATGTTAATGTGGTGGAAAGTAGCACAATTCTAATACACTACAAAATTAAAATATTTTATTGGAAATGTTTCAATATACATAAGAGGAAATATTAATTTTGAAGTTGAAAATGAGTAGAAAGGCTTAACTGCATAACCTCTTTGCAGATTACGCTAGATGTTTATGACAATTAATGGGATCATATTGTGTCGTCTTTTGAGAACCATTTATTCACACTGGTGGGATTTGAGGGATGCAAACTATTACAAAATCTGAAAACATTCACTGATATTTCTTAAATCCGCTTACAAGTTTGCACAAACAAAAAACAGGACATATCCAACCTTTTGGACTATGGATCAAACCACATTTATGAAATCTCAAAGTGGATCTAAGCATAGTTGAAACAAACACACTTCTGTAAAATTCAAAAACCCAAACATAATTTTATATTAAACAAGAAACATAAAATCTGTAAAACACCCGAATGGCTTTCAACAACAACTCCACTGTATTAGAGAAATGTTTCCATCACATATCTCTATACTGATGGATCAAAATCTGAGGACCGTGTATCATCTGCATTCATATTCAACCATCAAAAACGAGAAATACCTAGTTCTTATTACAGATTCAAAGTCATCATGTCTCAAATCAATGCCATCACTTGATTTTTTTTTTTTTATAAACTGCTTGAACTAGAGGGTCATCAATTTAATATCTGGTTTTGTTTCCTGGACAGTGAAATCAGAGGAAATGAGGAAGTAGACTCTACCGTAAGAGACATTATCAGCAGATGCCAAAATTCACACAGCACCTCTTATGGATATAAAACCAATAATTGTATTCTATATTAGTAACACATGGCAAAGGGAATGGGATTTATATACTATGAAGTTGTATGAACAAACTTCCTTAAATCAGCACCAATGTTGGAAGAATGATTGCTATCTTCTCTCTTGAGCATCCGCAAATGTTTTCACCTTTTAAAATATTTGGAGTCCTTCATACTACCTCCGTGTGAAAAGATGAATCTTAAAATCATACAGTCACTGCTGAAATGCATGGGTTCGAATGTGTAATGTTATGTGAAATAGCTTATTCAGGACCAAATAAAAAACATGACATTTTTATAATTCCCCCTTGTTAAAATGAACACAAGGCATGCAAGGGTTATGCAACCTTATGTGCTGAATTAATCAGGATTTTTTTTGTATGATGGTTATCAAGTTGCATAAGAACCTTCATGAGACTCATGTATGTTTGTCTGATGAGTGAAAGTGTGAATCAATGATGTTCTTCTGCTGTTTGATTACATGTTACATTATGTATTCAGAAAGATTTCTCTACTCACAATCTTTATGAACATTGTCACAGAACTTTCATGTTGTATAATGTTGTTTAGTTCCTCCTAATGAACTGTTAATTTCTTCTACAGCTTCTGGTGTTGATACAGACAGAGTGTCAGTGATGGAGGGAGATTCAGTCACTCTATACACTGGTGTTCAAACAAGTAAACAAGACAGAATTAGATGGTATTATAATGACATTCGCATCGCTCAAATCAGTGGAGATCAGAGTATGGTCTGTACAGATGTTCAGTGTAAAGAGAGATTCAGAGACAGACTGAAGCTGGATCATCAGACTGGATCTCTGACCATCACAAACACCACAATCACAGACTCTGGAGAATATACAGTGAGGATCAGCAGCGGCAGCAGCGACAGTTTTGAGATTTTCATTGTTTCTGTTCATGGTGAGTCATTGTTTAAAAGCAAGTCTTGTACATTTAAATCACATCATTAATGTGTTCAGTGAACTATTTTGCATTGACATTCAGAAGTGTTTTTCTCTTTACCTGTAAAAACTCATTATTTTTCATGTAAGTTACATTGTTGCAACACCTGTTTTAGTTTCGGTTTCATTTAAACCCTCCTTCCGAAAAGCGCAGTCTGCTCTGATTAGTCAGCCGACCGCAGTGTGTTGTAATTTGGTCTACCGCTTAGAGTGTGTGTCAGAAATGTAATGGCTCTTACTATAACCGTGCGCTGTAAACACTACTGTAGCTATCTTGGTGTCAGTTTTGCTTATCAGTTTCCAATAATTACAGTTAAAGGGTTCCAAAAATAAAAATTATTTCATTATTTACCCTCTCATTTTGTTTCAATCTTCAGAACACAGATTAAGATATTTTTAATTGAATTTGAACTGTTTCTGTCTCTCCATTGACAGTCTACGCAACTGACACTTCAAAAAGGTCATAAAGAGATATGAATTCTTAGTCCAAATTTTCGTGTTTTTTTGTCATGTTTTTTTTCACAATTTCTGAACGAGTTTAGGAAATATACACAACATGCTTGCATTATATCTTGAGATTTTCTTTTAAAACATTAGCCTAAACAATGTGTGTAAACAATATATATAATAAAAGCATCAAGCTGAACTACCTTCACATGTACGACTTTTCACAGTAATTCTATACTTTCTACTTATCTTACATTTCAGATGTGATGTTATAACTGTCATTTAAAACATCTAACCTGCATTGGTTCAAAAAGCATTCATTATAAAAACTTTGAGAACACAACAATAGGTTGTGGTTGTACGGCTGAGGACTAGTGTTAAAAATTCATGTTGACCACTGTTTCCTAAGTACGTCAGCCTTATAAATGTTGAAGAAGAGGGTACAATTTGAGGTAGAAACTAGTTTCCTCACTCAGTTTTTTTCTGAACAGTTTCTTATTTCTGATCACCGTCTGTTTTTGTCTATTTAAACCCATCAGTGTATAAAGTGCTATATAAATAAAGGTGACTTAACTTAAAATTTATTTATAACCACATAATGTTGATAAATGTTGCTTTTCAAACTGAAAGTCAAAGCATGTTTTATTGCACAGTTCTCTCATGGTCTGTATCATTCCCCCCAAAAAATATCCTCCAGTATCTGTTGTTTGTGTTTCAGGTGTTTCTGCTGCTGAACGAGATGAAATGAAGAGAAAGACAGCGATGGAGGGAGAATCTGTTACTTTTACTAGTGTTGAAAGAAACCCAAATGATGTGATGTGGTATTTTAATGAGATTCTCATCGCTGAAATCACTGGAGATCAGAGTAAGATCTGTACAGATGTTCAGTGTAAAGAGAGATTCAGAGACAGACTGAAGCTGGATCATCTGACTGGATCTCTGATCATCACAAACACCAGAAACACAGACTCTGGAGAATATAAACTAATCAACAACAGCAGATTCAGCATCATTAAGAGCTTCAGTGTTTCTGTCACTTGTGAGTTTTGTTTACACTGTCATTCAGTGCATTTTCACTGGAGTAGTTTTAGAATACTGCTTGAAATAGTCCAACTTAAATCCTCCCAGTAAATATTTCCATTGTGGATAATCTCCATGACCTTATGCACATCAAAGTGACTGACAATTGTCACAATGAGTTTTTGTCACATTACGAATTTTACATTTTTTAATTATTTTGTTAATGATAAAGAAAAATGCCCAATATTAGTCAGTTTTCATGTGAACGCTGCTGATTTAGCTGCTGTTGCTCAAAAACCCACCAGATGCCGCCATTTATCGAATGAATCAACATCATACAACTTTATACTAAAAGCATAAAGGTGTAAATATCAGTCAACAGTATTGATGATTATAGAGGGTGATTATCAGTTGATCTCCAGTAATAATGACTGTCTGTCTTTAGCTGTTCCAGATTCAGGTCCGTCTTCAGTTTCTATAGGATTTATATATGCTGTAATTCTACTCGTGGCTTCTGCTGCTGGGATGTGCTGTATCCAAAGATCAAAACAAGCAGGCAAGTATTACATACAGCTGATTGTACAAAATATAAATTAGATATTTAATGTGCAAAAGAATCTTTAAAAATATGTAAAGGTTTGTATTTTTATTCTAATTGACCAAAGTAAGAGTGTGTTGTTGTTCAAACAGGATGCAGGACACCACGAGATGATCATGATCAGGTGAGATACTGTGAGCTCTGAATCTCTGTCTGCAAAACACTGACTTTTACTACAGATTGGCATTTGTTAGTAGTGTGTATCAGGACCCGGTTGCATGAAAACCCTTTATTGAGTGTATCCATAAGGGGAAAAGTTACGCTTTTTTTGTATAGTTTCTGGCAAAACACAGCAATAGGGAAGCGGTTGTGATAGTTTTGACCTCTCTCAGAACAGCTTACTTTTAAACATGTTTAACTCACCACGACTGTATGATTTCAAGGCACACATTTTCATTAGGAAAAAATATAGGTCCTACTGTGGTCTGTGTCCTAGTGTGGATTCATGGGCTTGTTCCCCATTCTCTATTTGGAGCCTGTTTGCTTGCCCTTACAAGCATGTGGATATAGTGAGGAAAAATCCGATACTTTACAATTCAGTTAAAGTTTGGCGCCAGATCTCAAGGTTCTTTGGGAAAGGTGAAATTTTGTTTATGTTGAGTCCAATTTATTTGAATCAGGACTTTGTCCCGGGCCTAGGCTTGTCTATCTTTAAAGCATGGCACATGAAGGGAATCCGTGTAATAGGGGACTTGTTCCAGGGTGGCTCCCTAATGTCCTTCCACTAATTGTAACAGAAGTTTGATCTCCCAAAGCAACACCACTTTGGTTATTTACAAATTTGGCATTGTTTTTTCCAAGCAAAGATATGTGCTGGATTCGCCAGCTCTTGACAATTTGGAGGGTTTCCTCTTCAACACATCTAATGCTGCTCACTTTTTGTCTAGGTTTTATTTTTATATACTCTCATGCCTCTGGACTCTTGAATACAATTGCTCACAAATGGTAGAAAGACCTATGCAATGAATATATAGATGATGACTGGCAGGAGGCCATTAAATGTGTGAGGTCCACTTTTACTTGTAACCGGCTCAGAGAAACTCAATATAAGATATTGCATAGGTTACATGTAACGCCAGTTATAATAAATAAAATTGATCATACTGTATCTGCCCTGTGTGTTAAGTGCCACACAGAGTTGGGGACATACTTTCACTGTTTTTGGAGGTGCGAGTATATCTCGAGTATATATATCTTGGAGCTTCATTGCTTGCGAAATTAATTCTTCAGATAAAATTGAAAAAAGATCCTGGGGCCTCATTTATAAACGTTGCGTACGCACAAAAGAAGGTGTACGCCGCTCTCTACGCAATAATTGGTATTTATAAAAAGCAAACTTGACGGGAAAATGTGCGGTCCTTCACGCGAGATCTGACCCAGGCGTACGCACAAAAACGGGTGAAATGAGAAATGGCGGCACCGTCGGCAGATGGAAGAACCACGTGAAAGTGTGTGAAAGTGTAGACCGTTGTGTTAAAGAAATGGCAATACTGCCTCTCATAAATAAAATGAAGACTTCACAAAGCAAGTATAACAATTAACAGCCTACTACACGAACACCCGTTTGATCGATCTGCAGTGCAAAACAAACAAAATCAAACGAAGATTACAACAGAAATGCAAATTAACACATATTTGCAAAAAGAAAAGTTAAATATGTTCTGCAATAATATTGGCATGTTATGCAATTCATCCTCATAACACATGTGTAGCTAGTCAGATGCAATCAAACGGATGGTAATAAAATGCCATGATGCCATCACAATACGTAATGGAGCGCTAGACGCTTTTTTGCATCGACTTTGATGTCCGACCATTTCTTTTTTATTTCGGCCACGGTCCGAGCCCCGAGGTTGTGAGTCTGCAGCATTAACGGCGTCTGCAACCTTTTGCCACTCAAGTGCCTTTTTGGCATTAGTAATGCCCACACTGTGCCCTCCAAACAACATTTTACTCCTCTTTTCCACCTCGCCAACGATAATTTCTACTTGACATTGAGTGAAGTTACGTTTCTACTGGTCTTTTTCTCCTGGGGCTTCCATCCAAGAGGCAGGCAATGACACTTAACTGGATGCAACAGGATACAAACTGTTCTACTTGTGGATAAACGACTACTTGTGGCAAGGAAATGCATCCTTATTAGATGGATCAATGATACTCCCCCCTCTGTGACTCAATGGTATAGAGATATCTTTGCAGTTTTGCCCCATGAGAGACTGGCTGCGGTGCTTAGGGGACTTTCATTGCACAGAACTTTCATAACCTATGGCCTCCGTTTATAGTTCACCTGCCTTTGGATGTGAGAAAAATAGTCATGTGTGCCAATTAGGGCTCTCTGGGGTGTGGCGTCCCTCCTTCTGGAGGTGGGCATTGCAACTTTGCAACTTACAAAGAATGGTCTAGGTTCTGATGTTCTTTTCGGTTTCAATTGACATGTATCAGTCTACTCTTTAGGCTGGAATCTTTCGATGATAGAGTATGTATGGGAAACATTTTAATGTGCCTTTTTGTAGGTTTTGATTGTTAAACTTTGTGACTAACCTAGTCACCAACATTAATATTTATAATTGGTATTTTTATTTTTATTATTGAAGTTTTCTGTTAAGGTATTTCTATTTCCCTCAGGAAGTCTCATCGTATATTGTACATGCTAACCAGGGTTCTAAATTAACACCCGCCAACCCGCCAAATGCGGGTAAAAATTCGTTTTGGTGGGTGTTAATAAAAACTTACTAGCCAGTTTGGCCGGTGATGCATAAGGTTCTGTTCTCGGTCATTTATCCCCCTGGCAGTACTTCCTACATTTCCCATGAACACTGTGCCGTAATGCTACGTGATGACGTTTCATACGCCCATTGGCTGCGCGCAGTTTGCAGTGAAACCAGCGCGAAAAATGATCATGGAAACGAACGGAGCATCCACCAGAAAACACAAGGAAGACGAAGAACGAACGGAGCCAGAGCAGGGAGCATAGACTGAAAGAGGAGGGACCAAGTAAAGTAAAGTAAAAAGTTAAGATTAAACTAAATGCGGCAGTGGTTGGGAGTGGGACAGACTTCTTGCTTTAAATTTAAATGTTGTTTAACAAGAGATAGGATACGTTTTTTTTTTTAAGGTTTTTGTCATTATTTCTGAACAAGCTTATACATTAGGCAATATACACAACAAGCTTACTATATATCTTAAGGTTTTCTTTTAGTTGAAAACATTAAACAATATGTGTAAACAAAAAATATAAACAAAAGCATTTAAGCTCAAGCAGCATGGACGGGGAAAAAACGCAACAAAAAAAAAGCAGACGCGCAATTATCGTAGCCTACAGAACGTAGCCCTACATAGCCTACTTGAGTCAGTATATGATTATCGTGTTTATATTGTTTCACGTTCAAGTTGAGAAAAAAATATATCATGCTCGAGTGAGAAAACGCGCTGCGCTGACAGACGTTGCAGAGACGCGCGCGTGTGTTTGTGTGCAAAGTGACAGCACTTTGCGTTTTCTGTGCTTAAACCTGTCTCCCTCAAAATCATTTTGCTACCAGAAGGTATCATCTCGTATCACGATTCCATCGGGGCTTACCTGCAGTCGTTAATGCAGTGATGCTTAATCAATCGATTGCTGTTTCTTTGGATTTCATGTGATTTCTCATTGTGGTGGTGATATTATGATAACTCAGTTTAATTAATAATTGATTAAAAGTAATTCCATTTTTTAATAGGCTATCATTTTCATCTAAGCAAACTTCGCGAGGCTGACAACAACATTATGTGATCAAATACAAATAATCCACTTGTTAAACACAGCTCCACCAAGTGCACTTAATTATAACTGTGAAAAAAAATTAAAATTCGAATAGTATTTTATTTTTTTGAATAATAATTACAGATCGAAAATTTGAATATTCGTGCACATCCCTAATAGATAGATAGATAGATAGATAGATCCCAAACTTGAAATGAAATGTTTGCACTTTCTGTGTTGTATTGTATTTTATGTGTTTTCCATGCCAACAATGTTAATAAAATGATCAAATGCATTCAGTGGCACTCATAATTTCTCTTTTTTTCACCGGAAAAAACTTTGGCTAGTGGAAATTCTGATTGGCTGGTAACTTTAGAAAGTTACCATCCACATTGGCATGGTGATCAAAAAAGTTAATTTAGAACCCTGATGCTAACACTGAATAAACATGAAAAAAAAAATCACATATAGAATAACAGGTTTATTTAAGAGAGTGCTTGTGTTGTTTTACTTCTGTGTTTAACTGAATCGTCAATCCTGAACATTTGTTTTTCCTTCTGTGAATCTGCTTCTTTCTTTCAGGAGAAAGGTGGCACAGTAGCAATGGCCCTTACGCAGAGGACTGAGACTGCACTGATAGATGATGATAATAGGACGTCCCATAATGAGACTGAGACTCCACTGATGGCTAATGCTATGGGACATCTTCTAGTGTGACTCAGACTAATGGAATTTCAGAGTAACATTATTTATTATTTTAATAGTTTCACTGAAAGGGAATATAAAAAAGAAAAGAAAATAGGAAAATGGGGGAAAAAGGAATTGGAAGAAGATCAGAATGAAATTCTCATTACTCGGAGAGAAATTGTTTTTCAATACTAGCGACTTGAAGTTTCTCGCCAAAACCAATTTTAAACAAAGCAAACTATTACCAGCAGTAAAACCAAGAGTGCTGGAAGATTTTGAGTATGTAGTGAAGGGATTATTACAACTGCTAAATCAATCCACTGTATTGAATTGAATCTATACCTCATACTAGAATGACTGATGTTAAATCTTTACAATTTTAGCAATGGCAGTTTGGGAACACTATCACAGCTAAGAGGGAACATAAAGTTCTTACAGTAATGTTAATAGAATATTAGCTCAAAGTTACTTGGTGTTAAAAAATATTCTCAATGTTATCACAAAAACTTGTTTCAGAATGTTCAAAGAATATTTATTAGATATAAAATGTAATGTTTATGTTCACATAACTAGGAAAAAAGTTAAGACCTTTAAAAATTTGACATTTTTAACATTAAGAGAACATTCAGAAATAAGATTTAGATAACAATGAGAAAGTTAACAAAACATTCTTAGAACATTGTTGTCAGTGGTGAAAGAGAGGAACGTTCCTGTTGAGTTTTGGATGCCAGTGTTTTACATCTCTATTAACCAGCTAACCTCTCTTGTTCAACCATCTTTGTCAACTCTAAAATGACATGTTTTACCCAGGAATACATCAATACACTCTACACTAATGTTTGGTTGACAACATTTGTGGTTAAAGATCGAAGGTTCGAATCCTACAAGAGTTGATCCAAGAAATATAAACATTGTCTTTGTTTAAACTCTGAATCTCAGGATCTGATCCTGTTAAAACTGCATTGAAATACACTGGATTGAACCAGCTACAAAATGCTAAATATGTTTATGAAACTAAATGATTATATATTTCATAAATGTTACTGGCTACTGTGCAGCCTTTTAATGATGTGAAGCATATACATGATGCTTTAAGCTCATTTCACAAATGAGTTTTTACTGTAAAACAATAGTATTTTTTTTTTCAACCATCTTTGTCAACTCTAAACTGACATTTTTTTACCTAGGAATACACCAATACACACTACACTAATGTTTGGTTGACAACATTTGTGGTTAAAGATCGAAGGTTCGAAGAGTTGATCCATGAAATATAAGCATTGTGTCTTTGTTTAAAGTCTGAATCTCAGGATCTGATCCTGTTAAAACTGCATTGAAATACACTGGATTGAACCTACACTGGATTCAGCTACAAAATGCTAAATATGTTTATGTAACTAAATTATTATATATTTCATAACTGTTACTGGCTACTGTGCAGTCTTTTAATGATGATTTTCTTTTTATTATAAGTAACATATAGATGTTTGGTACTTCCACTGAATGTCATCATTGTTGAAATGTGTATGTTTTTCTTTACTTTTTTTTTTTTTCTCTGTATTTTGTAACAAGTGAAAGTGTAATGTTCTACCTTTTTTTTTAAAGCATTTAGAATGTTGATTAGGTTTTGCACTGCCAAGTTTGTGCTGGAGTGATGGAGACCTGTGGGGCTTTTAAGGTAAAAATACACTTCACATCATCTTCCTTTTTTCTGTTTTGGCTCTTAAAGCATGTTAAGCTGTGCTGTATTTCACTTCATATATTATTATTGTGTTTTCCTGTTTGTACTGTAGAATTTTATCACTGTGTGCTGGAAATGATCACCTGCACTTGAACAGGTAAAGTATGTTTGACCACAGTTTAAATCTGTTTGTCTGAACAATGGAAAAGACTTCTAATTGTGCAAATCTCTCTTTCTCAGGGCCGTTTCTTTCTTTCTCAGGGCTGTTTCTCTCTTTCTCAGGGCTGTTTCTCTCTTTCTCAGGGCTGTTTCAAGAGTCAGCTGATCAAAGTGCCCAGCAACTGCCCCTTTACCTTGAGCTTTAAATTTGATTATTGTCTTTATTACTATGTTATAGTTTTTTATTATTATTTTGTGGAGAGTCATACAAAGCATTTCACTACAGGTTGTACTGTGTATGATTGTGTGACCAATATAAACTTGGACTTGAACACTGAATGGTTCCTGCTTTCGTAGAATAATAGGATTTATAAATGTCATCATTGTGCCTATTTTTAAAATTAATAATTTCCATACTGTAACATGACTTCAGTAAGAGATATTGTGTGCCTTGGGCTCTGAGCCAAAGATCTTTAGATTGTTTCTTTAATTTAGCATTAGCAAATGAAAACGTTTTGCATGGTTTTCATACAATGGAAAAGAACTTGAAATATCTGTATATTTATATTCTAGATGCCATTAAAACAGATCTGATTCACTTATAACAGAATCTGTGAATTTGTGTCATGATTGTAGAGTTTGTTCTCAGAATTAACTGAGCTAAGCTAAAGCTGAATGGTTTAAAAGCCCTTCAACCGCATGCAGACACACTACTGACACACAGACTGAAAACAAACACACACTTCCAGTAATAGTGTGTTCATGCAGAACCTGTTTGTCCATCAACAGATCATATTATTTGATTTATATAAACTGAATTTATCTGGTAAATTTAATCTTATTAAAGCAAATCAGAGGTTCTTCTTGTAAAGGAAGAGAATTTTTTTTTTTTTGTCCTTTTTTTTGTTTTTGTTTTGGTCTGTCAGTGTGTTTTGTAAACGGTTTAGATCAGTTTAGTTGAAAGTCCAGCTTGGTTTGGACAAGTTACTTCTGCAAAGAAAGTAAAAAATAAATAGAATTATAAGGATGGCAGGTAAAATTATAGTCTAAGAACACTCAATATGACAAATAAATATATGTATTTAATGGAAAGTCTTTTACAATCATATAATACTCAAAACAATTTGGCCAAAGTTTTAGGTAAGTGACCGGAGCAGAAAATACAGTACATTTTGACATTGATGTCAGAATGTTTTGTGTGCGGTGTACAAAGATGGCATTAGGTTGTCAAGCCCCTCAACATCAACCTCACACACACACAAAACGTGTTTTACTCACACCCAATGATTCACAAACAAACTCAATGTGGTTTGTAAATACAAAACATCACTCACAAACTAATGCATATTGTTCTGCAAATAAAAAAACATACCTATCAAACAAATACAGTATGTTTTACATATACACCCTAGTGAAAAAAAAGTATGCTAAGTATACTTGCAGCCAGACCAATTGTCAGTATACTTCAAGTGTGTTAATGATTAGTTAACTTCAAGTGTGCTATTTTGGATAAATTTTTTTTGTACTAAGTGTATTTTAGTTATAATTAAATTATACTAAAGTATAACTTTAAGTGTATTTAGTGTACTTGTAACGGGAGTCGGCACCCGTGAGGAACAGATTATTCTCCTGTAACACAGGAGAGAAATGAGGAGACAGTGTGTCAAGTTCAAGCTCTCTGGAGTAATTTATTCACAATATGTTCATTAAACAAATATCTGTTTCTCAGAGTCACAGTATGCTTCACATATCACATTTTCTATGTCTTCTTAACATTATAATGACTTTCAGTGTTCATGTCAATTCACAATCTGTAATAAAATAAACTTCTCAATTCCACATCCATGTTCACTGACTCTGTATTTTTATATTTCACACTATTCATCACAAAAGAAATACAAAAACCATAGTAATATACTTTAATTACTTCTCTTAAATGATTAATCATTTCTATTCACAGTATTTTACCAGTATTACATCAATACGATGCTGCAAATCACTCTCAGAATTATTAATATACTTCAAATATAACTTTAAACCTTATTTAACATATTAACTATTATCAATCGATCTTCAAACACACATATAGTACGTTAAACAATACCTATTGACCTTTAAAGCGTATAAAATACCTTCATGTGCATTTGTACAAGGAAAAATGTATATTTTTAACTGACGCGCTCACAAACGTTACATGTGCGTTTTTAGTAGGCTGCTAATCGGTCGAGCTTTTCTCTCTTGCTTAAATCAAACTCAAAAACAACCTCTGACGAGCATCACTTCTCTAAAACAATTCAGTTATATTCTAAAAACATTTCAGCATGGTTAAATTCAACTTTAAAGTGTTTTTATACATTTACCCACCTGTAACACAGGAGAGAAATGAGGAGACAGTGTGTCAAGTTCAAGCTCTCTGGAGTAATGAAAAACTCACGACTCGCACAGCCTAAAGGCCAATTTATACTTCTGCGTCGGGTGCGCGCGGTAGGTACGGCGTAGCATACGCACAGACGCGTGCCCTTCGCAGTACCCTTCGCCGTAACCTGACGCGCACCTCCTCAAAAATGTAACTACGCGTCGCGGCGACGCGGACCGCAAGATCTGTGATTGGTCGGCTTGGTAGCATCGCGTTTCCTCCTACGCATTTCCGGCGTGTTTTTCTGCACCGCCCGCCATTTTTAAATTCTAAGTACAGCGAAACTGTTAAAAAAACTAAAAACTTACTGCTTTTCCACCTCGATAAGCTCCAACTCCAATGTGATCCGCTCTCTTTCAATCGCCATTGCTTGTAGTAGCCTAAACTCCTAAACAGTCGCGAGGAATCTTCTTCTTCTCTAGGAACCGCGCGGAATCTAAACACAGTGGAACATTAAAACCCTCCGCTGCCAACTAGTGTTTCGGCGCTGTACTGCAGAGCAACGCAGACCTAAATGCTCACGATGGCATCGCCTACGTGCGTAGCCTACGCCCTACACTACGGCGTACACTCGACGCAGAAGTATAAATTGGCCTTAACGGTGCGTGTCCACTGGCACGGAGCGAGCGGAGCGGAGCGAGCGTTTTCAATTCATTCCTATGGAAGTCGAGCTTCACGCTCGCGTAGTGCATTATGGGATTGACAGCGGACCGGAGAAAGCGTTGAGAGCGTCAAAAGGTTGGGCAGTTCTCGACTTTATGCAAATATCAAGCGAAAAACGCGGTCGGCAGCCAATTGATGTGCGGTTCGGGATGTGACGTCTGTTTTGATATTTTAAAAATATGCAAATTGTGCTGGAGTTTATGCTGGATTTAGTGCGTAAATAATTTTGTTTGCAAATTAGACGCTTTGTAGTTGTTATATATGTTCAATAATTATTTTTGGATGTGTTCATTGTGATTATACTGGCTGGGTTTATAAAATTGACGGGATATCTTTGCTTGGTGCACTTATGTAAACAAAGTTTGTCTATTTACGAATGTAATCGCGTGCATCTCTGATGATTATACTGTGTGTATGTTGAAAAAAAAATAGATTAAACACACTCGCAA
Organism: Chrosomus eos; assembly: GCA_036326025.1. NCBI lineage: Eukaryota > Metazoa > Chordata > Actinopteri > Cypriniformes > Leuciscidae > Chrosomus > Chrosomus eos. The sequence goes on along the minus strand of CM070838.1, from coordinate 7,310,541 downwards.
CAGACACACCCCAAAGCAGAGACGTTATAGCGTTGCCAGCGGCACTGAGCGGAGTTTTGCCGCTGTAGTGGACACGCACCGTAATGGTGTGTTCACACCGAACGCGAATTTAATCGTTTGCGCGAGTAGATTACATACAAAGTCAATGCAAAGACGCGAATAGACGCATCATTCGCGCCGGCGTTGCGAATGACGCGAATTGGGCGATGCGTTTTGCCGCGAACGTCTTCCGCGCAAGTTGAAAAATTTGAACTCGAGCGGAAGATTCGCATGACGCTTTGTTGCGCCAGCCAATCAACGAAGAGCATCCGAGATATCCTGTCAGTGACCCCAGAGCCCTCGAAACTCAGTGACCCTAGCAGGTTATCAAACTGGGCACCCGTCATTCTCAAATAGCGCTGGAAGCGGCTGTCATCCAGGCGCAGTTCCTGAAGAAGACTGTGAAATTCACCGAGTTGAGTTCGCCTCTGGATGGTGCTGTGAACACAGACACGTCGGCGTTTGGCTTTCCTCCGTATTTGGGACTTCCACAACAAGTAGCCTACAGAGCAGCAATATCTTTTATTTCAGACATGACGGAAACGTATGCCAGAAAGAAATTGTGTTGTTGTTGTTTTTTATTCGCGAGTGACACGGACGCGCGAATGGGTTAAAAATGTTCAAGCGTCTAACTAGATGCGATAGACGCGTATTTGACGCTCTATTCGCGTTCGGTGTGAACACACCATAACACCCATCGCTCGACTCTGCCCCTAACGGTCAGGAGTAGCATTGCACACTTCTCTCTTTTTCTTTTAAAGGAATCACATTAGAATAAAACCCTTCTGATTGTTTCTTTTTCAAAATAACACAACATTCAAAATGAAACAAATAATTTTGATTATACTTAACAATTTCAATACTTTTGTGATCGTCACATACTTTTTGATGCTAAATTGAGACAATTTCAAGTATACTTAGTACACTTTAAGTACATGCGTATTCAGCATCAAAAAGTACACTAAATACACTTAAAGTTATACTTAAGTATAATTTAATTATAACTAAAATACACTTAAGTATAACTTTAAGTGTATTTAGTGTACTTTTTGATGCTAAATTGAGACAATTTCAAGTATACTTAGTACACTTTAAGTACATGCGTATTCAGCATCAAAAAGTACACTAAATACACTTAAAGTTATACTTAAGTGTATTTTAGTTATAATTAAATTATACTAAAGTATAACTTTAAGTGTATTTAGTGTACTTTTTGATGCTAAATACGCACTTAAAGTGTACTAAGTATACTTGAAAATGTCTCAATTTAGCATCAAAAAGTACACTAAATACACTTAAAAAGTTATACTTTAGTATAATTTAATTATAAATAAAATACACTTAGTACAAAAAAAATGTATCCAAAATAGCACACTTGAAGTTAACTAATCATTAACACACTTGAAGTATACTGACAATTGGTCTGGATGCAAGTATACTTAGCATACTTTTTTTTCACTAGGGCTTTCAATGCATTTATCATATGTTTTATTACTTTCTGAAAGTAGCAATTAAGTGAATTGCAAGCATGACAAAATACACTTAAAAAAATTCCATCATTTATTACTACAACTTCAGGTTATTCAATAATTTACTTTGAAAGTATACTTTCAATGCATTGTTACAATAATCATTTTCAGCACATAGTTAAAAAAATATGCATAAAATATATTTAAGAAAAGTGCAAATAAATATACTTATAAAAAATAAACAGAACTTTCACTTCAAGTATATTTTTGTAAAATATATTTTTTAGAAAATATACTAAATTACAATTATTTTAAAGTGTGTTAAAAATTGTATTTTGAAAATAGTCAAAAGTATGCTGCTAATATACTTTTTGTTTATTTAAAAAAAGTACATTTTTTATTAGTATATTTGAAATGTACTATTAAAACAGGGATTATAAAACGGTTAGTTCGAATCCTTGATTCTGATTGGTCAAGAGCTGTGCTTTATTCACGATAAAACACGGCTACGACCGCTTCACCCAACGGTTCTATTTATCACTGCGCCCATAGCAACACCCTTAGAAGTTTGCGAATGGTTTGTTGTTTTTATTTGAGCTTTCCTGCATAGGTACACATTGGAACGTTGCTCTTCACAGTCAGGGACTATATTTTTCTAGCGGAAGGAATGTTTTTATTGATTTAACTACACGAAAGTTGCACTAATACATTGTTTTTTTAATTTAATATTGTGTGGAAACCGTTTTATAAAAGCAATAAGATACTCGAGGCAAGTGCTGTATCGTGAATAAGTAACGGCTCAAGGGGTTGCAGGCACTCCGCTTCGCGTCGTGCCTAACAACGCCCTTGAGCCGTTACTTATTCACGATACAGCACAGCCTCTCGTACCTTATTGCTTACATATATTACAAATACAATAAAGTATACTTTTTTTTCACTAGGGCATAGAAACGTATTTCTTCAATGGCAAAAAATATCCTCCAAGTACAAACTAAAATCTTTCAAGTACAAAACAAAACTCTACAAGTACGAAACAAAAACCTTCAAGTACAAATCAAAATTCTACAAGTACAAAACAATATTCTACAAGTACGAAAAACTGTCACGTGACTTTTGGCACTATTTTTCCGCGTCCAGGCCATAGACAGTAAAAGAAATGGACACAGCGACCACGTTGATTTCAACGGAGAGAGTTGAAGCCCAACATGGGCACTCCCCAGATAGCAGACCAACGTCGATTCAACGTTGATTTTTAGTTGTAAAGGTTAGAATCAGTCGTCGATCAAATTTCAACGTTGAATCAACGTTCACTATTTGATCGTTACATCAGAACGTTATTACGTTGAAAATGCAACATCGATTCAACGTCGAAATGGGGTTGATTCATCAGCAGATACCACCAACACACAATGTTCGAAATCATAACGTAGATTATATGTTGAAACACGGTTAGAAGAATCGGACATCATGCACTAAAGCCCTATTCATACGGAATAGGACGTGCATGTATTTTAACCTATTATTGATATGATTTTAATTCATTATAAAAATCCTATAGCCTAAGGAAACGTCACAAGTTTTTTCTAAGTGGCTGTTTAGTGAACAGAGAAATCTTAGCAGTTGAGTAGTCTTCGAAGTTCACACTTGATTTTTTTTTTTTTTTTTTGTCAGATGCCATTAAAATTAGCTATATAAAAGCACATAGGCCTATCTAGATTGCTGCGCAAACGGTAACACAGAAAAACACATGAAGCGTTGGGATTATCCTTAAATATAGCCTTATTCACATAGCGCACAAAATGCATAGAACATAAAGCTTAAAATGCATTGTGTAGGCCCACATATGCCTACTTATGTGAAAATATATTCATGAAAATATATTAATGATAATGTACTGTAGCCTATAGTTTTTAATCAAGTGAGTTTTTGCAATACTTTTATTGAAAAAAAAACTGTTTACCATTTCTAAAGCTATATTATAAATATATTTGACATAATCAACAGTATAATATTATATATTATATTTGATAATCAATAGGCTACTGCTTTCATTCTATGTATAACTTGTAAAAGCACTTTCAGGACATCTTTATTATATATGTATATAGCATATCGTCGCTGCCTGATGCAACTCACGTATGTCCAAAACGGTTACTACTTTTCAGGAAGTGAAAAAAACACCGTAATTCAAAAGCAGTTGAACGTATCGTTGTCATACTTGGTAAGGCATCTTTAAATGTAACCATATAATTGCCAGTGTAATGATATAATCCACATTTGACCAAAATCGAGTTTAAATGGACATACGTGCATATTTTACAGTAACGGTGGTCGATACGCGTTCTTCCGATCATTAATTAGAATGGCCAAGTCGCGTTTCATATTGACAGATGAATAGGCTACGCTCAGTTTATTAAATAGCCTACGCCTCAGTTTATTAAAGTTACACTGTTTAACTTTTTTAGTTTATTCTTTGCTAAAAACACTTAGTTCTTTCAAAAATATATGTGCTCTTTAATGTATATTTACTTCGTTCAAGTAATAAAGTAATCTCGTGAGTGTATAATATGCAATTAAAAATACATATGGGTGAGGGGTTCCTATGTCGGTCGCCATGTTGCCCCTCCATCTTGAAAGTACATTAGCCAAAGAAGGGCAATTCAAGCTTCGCCTTTCGCGTTTTAACACTCGATGGCACCGTGTCGAATGTGAAGAGGGGGATTGCTTGAGACTGGACTACATTGGCCACCGTAGGAGTTAAAACGAAATCATATGTAGCTTTAAATACGCTCAGTTTATTAAATGTCTCTTGCAAACTATGAAGGGACAATGGATCAATACACTCATATAATCATACATAATCAGAGAGTAGCCTTTTTCATTTCGTTTTGAATTATTTCGTTTAAAGACTTTTTAAGCTTTGTGCATTTGATGTATTTCTCATGTCTGTGTGAGGCATACACTGTTAACAGTGTATGCCTCACATAACAGTGTATGCCTCACACAGACATTACCCCTTATTTACACTGCACACGTGTGCGGCGCATTACGGCTTCGACAAGGTTTTATTCCGTCTTCCACGCGGTGCCAACTCACACCAGGAGCGTTTCAGAAGCGAAGCGACTGGATGCGCGAGACCACGTGATTTGCCTGTCCGACGTGGTTTTTCTTGGTTTTTGGGTTTCTACCTTGCAGTCTATGTTTCTACCTATGGAGCTATTTTTTGTGTCTTTATTACATGCGAGAATATAAATGATCTGAGAGAAAAAAAAAAGTTTGAGAGAAAAAGTTATCACACTGATAGCAAAAAAGCATTTCATGAGAGAAAAAAGAATATTTGAGAGAAAAAGTATTCATATCAATAGCAAAAATTAATATTTGAGACTAAAAAAAGTTTTGAAAGTATTTTCTCATAGAACATAAAAAAATATAAATTTGACATTTTTAAAATTATTTCTGAGAGAAAAAAAATCTCTCTCAAATATACTTTGAAAAAAATCTTAAATATATCTTTTTTGCTATCAATGTGAAAAAAATGTCTCTAAAAAAAAAGTGTTTCTCTCAAACCGCTTTTCTTTGCTCTCGATGCAATTTTTTGCTCTCCTGTCAGGATTTTGCTTTTGGTGTGAAAATTGTGTCATGGGTGGGGCCACGTTCTTTTTTTCCTATTGGAACTTTCCTATTGGCCAGTCTGGTGAGCATCGTTTTGTCTTGGGAGTCGAATTGAATGAATCATTATTACACCATTGTTCACGTCCCTTCGCGTTCGGTTCACAGATAGATGCCTCCTCTGCCTAGTTGTTGAGCACGGACACTCCAATGTTTGGGTAAGTGGGTTGATGACACACACAACTCGATGGGTAACTGGCTGAGCAAGTTCAGCATCACAGAAGATTAAACATAAAAAAATAGCACTCATGCAACCTAGCATGATGGCTAATTAATAATTAGCTTTACTAGCGATTAGCAAGCTAATAATATAATACTCATTCATGAATATGAGTGCTATTTTTAATGTTTAATCTTCAGTGATGCTGAACTTGCTCAGCCAGCTAACATCCAGTTGTGTGTGTCACCATCTTACCCAAACATTGGAGTGTCCATGCTCAACTTAGAGCTTAGATCGGGCCCAAAAAATCAAGCCCGACCCTACCTGAACCGACACATTAACTATAATTATGAGCCCGAGCCAGATTTAAACCGACCATTTTAATATGTGGGTCGGTATAACTGACGTCTTCAACTACTTTCTATGTTACTTTCTCCTCCTCTGTTCTGCACCTCCAAATACTTTCAAGTTAGCCTACGTGGTGTCGCCATCATCAGCATAAATGCTCCTGATAAATTATTTGTTATTAAAGCATTAACACACAAACCACTGTTATGACATAAAATCAAGCAGCTACTGCGTGCATGGTTTGGCATTTTTATGAATAAAAATTCATAAAGCTGACATCAGTTCATCGCGATCTCACACATCTCTGTTATCAATGAAGCTGACTGCACAATGAATCTTTCATAATATATACCCTTTGTTTGTTATAATTAGAGGATTTGCCAGCATACAGATTTCAGCTCTGAACAAAAAGTCAGTTTTGAGCAGTGAGGGGAGTCTATCTTAAGGCTATTGCGTTCAAGAAATCAACACTGTGATTGGCTACATCGCTATGCTGCAAACAAGTTATAAAACGAAACTCTGGCCTGTAAATCAGTTGTATTTTGTTCTCTTACGAGAGTATCTCTCATACTGCGTAATATCTTACGCTACGGGGAAAACTCCTTTCCTCGAGATATTGAAGCCAAAAATTATCCTTAATTTTTAATCAATGTAAAACGCTTTGCAGCAGCAAGCAGACAAGGGCGAGACAGCTCGCGCGCCCATTGGCTGCCTTGCTGGAAAAGCTGCAGCCTATCGAGTGAGGCACTGCGTGACGCAATGACGAATAGGGGCGCTTCGCGCCCATTTCGTCATGTCCCGCCAGTAAAGGCGTGGTCTCGCCCTATAAATACCCTCGATAGCTGTATTTCCTCTGATTTTTCTACTCTTCAGCGAAGCTCACGCATCGCTGGATCCGGAGTGAGAAGCCGCGCCGTTGACCTGTAGCCTTCTCAGCGGGACGTGCCATCATCTGGAGTCGCTGGCCCAGCCGCCTTCAGCCGCCGTACCTGCTGCGCTTTCCGGCGTACTATATCCTTTACTCTGCTCAAGTGTGTGTTTGCTTACGTGACGCAACACTCATTTCTCTGTTCTAAAAGAGCTGCGTCTTTTTAAAGATGCCTTCCTGTGGCTCGTGCCGCGCCCAACTCAGTGAAGAGGACCGTCACGTCATCTGTGTGTCCTGCCTGGGTCATGATCACGCGGCTATCGCGCTCACTGATGGTGGATGCCCTCACTGTGAACTTCTGCCCATGGTGACTCTGAGGACTCGCCTGGCGTCGTTCTCTGAGCCCGCGTCCCAGTCTACTGTGCCGCGCCGCAAGAAGCGTCGCGCCCAGCGCGCTCCCGAGCCTTCTCCAGCCCGCCAAAGCTCGCCGGTTCGCCCGCCTGCTTCGCCGGCTTCACTTGAGTCGCTCCCGGACGGACAGCGCCCGCCGTCAGCCGCCGCATCCGCTCCCGAGTTCGACGAACCTGCTGAGGTATGCTCTCTTGTGGCTTCTGACAGCGAGGATTGGGCGAGCTCCGTGGACCTCCCCCCCGCTGACGTGTCTAGCCAACCCTCGGGGAAGAGACCCGGCATTGAGGCTGAGCTGATGCGTCTGCTCACCCAGGCCGTGGAATGCATCGGCCTCGAGTGGGAGGCGCCTGCGTTGCCGCCGCGCAACAGACTTGACGGACGCTTTCTCAAAAAGGACGAAGCCCCGTCTAGGTCTAGGGCCGCCCCCTTCCTCCCTGAGCTTCACGATGAAGTCGCCAAGTCATGGACCGCCCCTTTCTCCGCCAGGCTGCGCACTTCCACCTCTGCGGCTTTTTCCTCTGTCGTCGGCGCAGGAGATAAAGGATATCTCTCCATTCCTCCTGTGGAGGCGGCGGTTGCGTCGCATCTCTGCCCGCCCTCTGCGGGACGGCGCGTGCAGACGACGCTTCCTTCCAAAGCCTGCCGGGTGACGTCATCGCTGCACGGGCGCGCTTACACAGCCGCTGGACAGGCGGTCTCAGCGCTGCATACTATGGCGGTCTTGCAGATTTACCAGGCTGACCTTCTCCTTAAATTGGACGAGGAAGGGCCCGGGGCTGTCAGTGTGGCGGATTTACGAGGCGCTACGGACCTTGCTCTACGCGCCGCTAAAGCCGCTGCTCAGGCCATGGGGCGGAATATGGCCTCTCTCGCCGTTGCTGAGAGACATCTGTGGTTGACGCTGTCTGAGATGACGGAAGCTGAGCGCTCTGTATTCCTCGACGCACAGCACACATAAATCTGACTCAGGTCGATTGTGCAGACAATGTAGTGAACGCACCCATACAATGCCCGCTCACACTACACGCCGCGTGTCCCTTGGTTTCTGTAAAAACGAAACCAATACACAGTCTATCGGCTCCGACCGAAAGCGTGTGCAGTGCAGTAGATGTGCCCGTAGTTTTGCGCCCACATCCCCCCGCAAACACGCTGAATCCTACGGGATTCGCCCCGCTCACTCTCGCTGTGCGTCCCGCCATAGAAAATTTGAGTGCGGCCAGGCTGCCCGCTGTGATCAGCGCGCCCCCCGCCTCGAACGCTGTAAACACGGCGCTGTGTTCCCAGGGTACCGGGGCTCTCGAGCCGCTGCCTGGTCGCGGCCAGAACCCGGTCTGCATTCTACCTCTAGCTATTCACGCAGACGCGTGGTCAAAGCTACCCGGGGTATCAGACTGGGTGCTGAACACTATAAAGAGAGACTATTCGCTACAATTCGCGCGACGTCCCCGCCGTTATACGGTCCAGCTGCTGTGGGAAACGTTTGGCAGAGCGCAGGTGGACCTATTCGCGTCCCGCGAAAACGCTCACTGCCCAGTATTCTTCTCAAAAAGCAGAGACGCGCTGGCCCATGTCTGGCCCAGCGGTCCCCTGTATGCTTTTCCCCCCGTCTCGCTCCTGCCTCAGGTGTTGGAGCGGATCAGGGAAAACGGATGCCCAGTGCTGCTTGTAGCTCCGCTCTGGACGAACCAGACTTGGTTCCCGGTCCTGATGCAGCTGACCAGCGCTGCCCCGTGGCCTGTACCATTGAGGAGAGATCTCCTTTCTCAGGCGGAAGGCTTGATTTGGCATCCTCGCCCGGATCTGTGGTCCCTGCACGCATGGGCCATCAACGGGTACCCGCTAGCCTCCCGGAAGGAGTGCTAAACACGATCGCGCAGGCTAGAGCTCCATCTACCAGACGGCTCTACTCCTCGAAATGGTCGGTACTGAGGACGTGATGACGTATTGACGTAGTGTGTAGTGTGTGTGTGCGTTGGGTGCGAAAATTCAAAATGGCAGCGCGCCGCTGCTAGAAAAAAGATAAACTTTTTTTTTTTTTTTTTTTTTTTTTCTCTTCTCTCTCGTTTTTTCTGTAACAACATCACCCGCTTTAAACCTAATTCAAAACCTGGATTTCAACTCGGACCTGGACCAACTGGAGGATTACATTGACCATCAATTCAACAGACTTTGTACAATGGGCAGATCACGCAAAGCCAAAAAACCACGCACTTCGGATTCTCCCTTATCAACCGCTTCACCGCCGTCACCAACATCACCAGCATCCACTCCTACCAAAACAAACTGCTGTTCCGACATACTTTTTTCAATCAACGAGCGCTTATCTCACTTGGACTCTAGACTCTCACTAATCGAAGTACTGCACAAAGAATTTCAAAACCTCCGCCATAGCCTGGAATACAGTCAACAACAAGTCGATTCGCTCACAGAAGAAAACAAATCACTGAAAAGCTCCGTGGACACACTCACTACAACACTTTCCACTGTAAACACTCAACTTACCTCCGTCATCGCTGAGAACAAAGCCATGCAAGAAACCATCCTGGATATACAGTCACGAAGTATGAGAGACAATCTAATCTTCTCCGGCATTCCCGAATCATCCACCGAAGATCCCGAAAAATCTATTAAGGACTTCATGGTTAACCAGCTCAAACTTACACCAGAGACTGTAGAGCACATCACTTTCCATCGCGTTCACCGTTTAGGACAGAAACCCATCAACTCCACCCGTTCCCGGCCCATCATCGCCAAATTTGAACATTTCAAGCAAAAAGTACTGGTTCAGCGACAAGGACGGCAGCTCAAAGGGACTCATTACGGACTCAACGACCAATATCCACAAGAGATCATCCGCAGACGTAAGCTACTTTTCCCCATCCGCAAGACAATGATCAATCAAGGTAAAAAAGCAATCATCACAGTAGACAAATTATATATTGATGGACAATTGTTTAGAGACAAAGACACTACTCCCTGGCTTTACTAATTTTTGAAACTAGCAATGTAACACATCCAATCCGTTTATGCTCAATTTATATTCAAATCATAATCTTTATATTCTTTAATTAAACCACTCGCACCACGCACACACATTGTATTCTAAATGCACCTAAATAGCCTTGCTCACTGTTTATATGTTCTGTTGTTGGTTATAGGTATCTATGTTTTCCCTGTTTTATTTGTCATTTTGTGTTATAGATTTACACACACACACACACACACACACACACACACACACACACACACACACACACACACACACACACACACACACACACACACACACACACACACACACACACACACACACACACACACACACACACACACAGACTTATACTCACACAAGGTAACTATGAAATGTACATTATAGGTTCATGCAATTAAAATTCTTAACTTGGAATATTCGTGGAATTGGTTCACAAACAAAAAAAATAAAGTTTTAAATTACCTAAAAAATACACAAGCAGATATATGTCTAATACAGGAAACACACCTCTCACAATATACACAAAACAGCTTAAAAACTACACATTTTAACCACTGTTTTTCCTCCTACTATAATTCAAAACAAAGAGGAGTATGCATCTTAATAAACAAAAAAATACAGTTTAACCACCATACAACCATTTCAGATCCTGAAGGCCGTTTTATCATTATTAACATTTCAATCAACAATAATCCAATTACAATTGGCAACATTTATGGACCAAACTCTGATGATTCCTCCTTCTTTGCAAATTTTTTTTCCTCTCTTTCAAACATTTCCAACGGTCCAATAATTATAGGGGAGACTATAACACTGTAATCAATCCATCATTTGACAGGTCAAAACATACAGGAAAATCTTGGCAGTCCTCTAAAACAATAAAACAGTTCATGAGTGATTTTGGTCTTGGTGATGGTTGGAGGCTACAACACCCACTCGCCAGAGAATACACCTTTTATTCTAATGTCCACCAAACCTACTCCCGCATTGATTTCTTTCTAACCAGTAATTCAATCATACCAAATATCTTAGAAACCAAAATACATCCGATCATTATTAGTGACCACTCTCCAGTAACTCTGACATGGAATCCATCTGCAATACCAAAGCACCGCACCAGATGGCGTTTTAATACATCACTCTTGAAAGATCCAGAATTTGACAGCTACTTCAAGAGAGAGTGGACATCCTTCCTTGAAATAAATGACTCTCCAAAGTCGTCAGCATCACTGCTCTGGGAAACATGGAAAGTAGTTTTACGGGGAAAATTATATCATATTCAGTACATAAAAAAAAAAGGACAGAGAAAAAGAAGTCCAACTGGAAGAAAGAGTAAAAGAATTAGAAATTTTACATGCAAATACTCAATCAGAAAGCATCTATAAAGAAATTAGAGAAAAAACATTTTTGCTTAATGAAATAATAAACAAAAGAAACCAGTTTCTGATTCACAGGCTCCGTCAAGAAACTTTTCACCATAGCAATAAATCCGGAAAATATTTAGCCAGTCAAATTAAAAGAAATAAAGAAAGAACAGCAATAACCTCCATCAGAAACTCGGCAGGGAAGCTAACCAATTCACCAGTTGAGATAAACAAGATATTTCAAGATTACTATACAAAATTATACTCATCTGATCTGGACCCAAACCAAGAAGACATAACCCAATTCCTCGATAACACCATTCTACCAAAACTCAACATGGAACAAGTAAACACACTAGAATTACCAATCACAGAAAAAGAACTTCACTCCGCATTGAAAAGCATGCAAAATAATAAAGCACCAGGTCCAGATGGCTTCCCTGCTGAGTTTCTACCAACATTTTTGGTCAACCTTATACCCATTATTTAGCAGAACAATAACAGAAATAAAACATAACGCAAAGTTCCCTTCCCATATGAATACAGCACTTATATCACTCATTCCTAAACCTAACAAAGACCACACCTTCACATCTAACTATCGTCCTATCTCACTTATAAATGTCGACATAAAAATTATTAGCAAAGCACTAGCCCATAGAATTGAACAAATTATACCATATATAATCCACCCTGATCAGACCGGCTTTATAAAGGGTAGACACGCATCCAATAACACCCGCAGATTATACAATTTAATGCACTACTCATCAGTACAACAGAAAGATACTCTCATTGCCACATTAGACGCCGAAAAAGCTTTCGATAGGGTCAACTGGAAATTTTTATTCACCACGTTACAAAAATTCGGCTTTGGAGATTCATTTATTAACTGGATCAAGATTTTATACACATCACCATCGGCCACGGTCACAACCAATGGACTAACATCACAAAGCTTCACACTGCACAGGGGGACGAGGCAGGGATGTCCACTCTCTCCATCCCTATTCACGATTTTTATTGAACCTTTAGCAGCAGCTATCCGTCAAAACCCAGCAATCAAAGGTATTGAAACACCACAACAAACACATAAAATCTCACTTTATGCAGATGATATCCTACTATATATACAAGAACCCCTAGCATCTACTCAAGAAATAATTAAAACAATCCAATCCTTCTCAAAAATATCAGATTATGCAATAAACTGGAATAAATCTTTCATCCTCCCTTTACATAAAACCAAATGGGATGTGGCACACCATCAATCACTGATACCTATATGTCATGATCACATCACTTACTTAGGCATTAAAATTTCCTCCAGACTGTCAGAGTTGGTAACACTCAACTTCACACCACTGCTAAAAAAAATAGAAGACGATTTGCTCAGGTGGCTCAACCTTCCAATCTCCATAATCGGCAGGATAGCAGCAATAAAAAATGACAATTTTACCGAAAATTAATTACCTATTTTCAATGATTCCAACCCACCCCACACTCACCTGGTTTAAATCACTAGACTCCATTATAACTCGCTTCTACTGGAAAACTAAAACACCAAGGATTAAACTCACTACACTACAAAAAAGTAAGGTTCAAGGAGGACTAGAAGCACCAAATTTCCAATATTACTCAATGGCTAACCAACTGCAATACATATACAAATGGATTCACCCCACCCAATCTGATATTATATGGCTAGATATAGAACAATCACTATGCAAAGAATTAAATATAGCTGACATACCGTTCCTCACCAAATCAATTAAACAACACACATGTTTTAATGCAGTAACTATATCTGCCACTCTGACAGCCTGGTGGAAATTTCACCAAATCACAAATTCTACATTAGCTCCATCTAACCTCACCCCACTGTGGAACAACCGTGACTTTATAAGCAATAAAAAAACATTGAATTTTCACACATGGGCGGAAAAGGGTATCACCCACATTAAGCATATTCTCAAATCTAACACATTTACACCATTTCCGCAACTGGCCCAGGAGTATGGCATCGGGAGCAACGAATTTTTAAAATACCTACAACTCAAATCTTCTGTTCTGACAAAAATCAACATCAGAGACACAAATTTAGAACTTCCACCGGCAATATCAGACTTGGTCAACATTTCCTCCCCAAAGAAACTTCTCTCTAAAATATACAAAATCATTTCAAACCAACTTCAGACCATACACTTACCAACAATAAAATGGGAAAACGATCTTTCAATAGCTCCTGATGCCAACTTCTGGACCCAAATCTGTAAAAACATCTATCTCATGTCCAAAAATGCGAATCTTCAGTTAATACAATACAAAATACTTCACAGAACACATTACACGGGCAGCAGATTAGCTAAAATGGGTTTCACATCAGAAGTTTGCACACATTGTACTCACAATTCTACAGATACATACATCCATGCAACCTGGCACTGCACTCCAATCAAACACTTTTGGGAAGAGGTCACACAGTCACTATCCACTATAGTCGGCTGCCACATCCCACTGTCGCCTTCTCTTTGCTTGCTGGGGGACCTGACAACAATCACTGATAAAACTATAAACTCTAAAATACTCCTCATAGCTCTAACCATCGCCAAGAAAACTATCCTCATGAACTGGAAAACTAGAAATAAATTACACATTAACATTTGGAAAAATCTTATTTCAGACTTCATTGCAATGGAATACGCATCTCCCCTTCATGATTACGCATCTGAAACTGACCTCTGCCGTCCAACACTTTCTGACCTCTTACAGCTATGAATCCTTTCTCTGTTTTCAACTCCGACTCCTCCCACCTTCTTAACCAACCCACGAATATTAATGCATTTTAGCTGTTTGAACTTGTTTATGTCATCATTGTTGTTACTATCTTTACTGTTATTGTTATGATTACTATTTTCACTTTTATCTTTTCATTGTTGTAATTGCTGTTGTTGCTGTCTTTTGCTTTCACCATTGCGGTCACCACTGCCATCATCATTATCATTTATTATTAATATTATTATTATCATTATTATTATAATCATCAATATTGCCATTGTCAATGCTGTATTTGAATTAAGTGTCATTTTCATCACTACTGCAATAATCCCCCCCTTATCTCTTCATGGGTTTTTAATGCACCACAACATAGAATAGAAAAAAAAAAAAAAAAAAAAAAAAAAAAAAAAGTATGTATATGGAAAACCTCACAAACACCAGGGCAGGCAATACAGGCGAGAAGTGGTTTCAACGGGACAGCATCTCTGTCCCAATTTGAGACACTCTCGCACTGTACTCCCTCTTTTAATGCACCTTAGACATTGCACATACACAAAAAAAAAAAAAAAAAAAAAAAAAAAAATTAGGAAAAGATAGGGACCGATGAGATGTGGGGGAAGGTTATCTTACATTATCTTATCATCTTATTATAGCATCTTTTATTTTATACAGCATTGACAATGGCAATTGTTACATAGGAGGAAGGATGGAAATAAAAATCGACCAACACAATATTGGCAATATGGTGGTAGTGGGGAGTGGGGTGGTGATGGTAATGACAATGGTAATAAATAATAAATGGTTACTTTGTTTACGCACACACACACATACACATACCCACACTCACACCCGCTCACATGCACACTTTGATCAAACACTTAAATCACTTTTATGTCACTTCTGGAATTATGGATTTACAAGATTGCTCACTAATGCACTATGTTGGTTTGTATGTATGTCTGACTGTTAAATAAAAAATAAAAAAAATAAATAAATAAATAAATTAAAAAAAAAAAAAAAAAAAAAAAAAAAAAAGTTGTATTTTATTACTCACTATCAAACTAGCATATTGATATTGGTAAACTTTACAATATATATTTATTGATTCGCTAACGAGCTAGTTATCTATAAGGCAAAGCTAAACACATGTTGCGTGATACACGTTGTTCCATTGCCATCATTTACACTGTGATGTAGATGAATTTCGTGTAAGATTTATAACACAAAATATTAACACACACATACAACATAGTGTGTACGACACACAAAGATACACGATAAAGACATCAGTAAACATCGGTCTAGAATATAAAAACAAAACAAAGATGAAAAAAAATGATAAATCATGGTAAACATGTTAAAAGAGTTAGACAGAGGGTAAATATAATACTAAGAAAAATACCAGGATGCGGAGTAACGTTAGACCTACTATCTGTTAAACCTACATTTAGTTATCTAAACAAAATTATGCACAATTCAACACTACAGCTATCATCTTGAGCTAAGTCTATTATTTACCGTCTCTACTACGGCTCGCTGAGTAATGCTATGTTAGCTATATTAGGCAGCTACGTGTGCTAATGACGCATGCTTCTTGAAAAGATAAACAAAAAAATCTGTATGATCTAAATACAAAAAGAAAGATTTACCTGTCCAGCAGAAATGAAGCCATCAAGGCGTCACTTTTCAGCCCCTTGAGGTCCCTCAGTTTTCGCCAACGCTGGAAAGCCACGCCGATATTCACCCGAGTTTTATTTCTTTGTTTATCCAACAACTTTTTGTTCATTACCTTTTCTTGTAATGTAAATGACTTCCTTTTTTTTTGACTGGGTTGCCTTCGTGAACTGCAAATGTGGACTTAGATTGGTCTTTCTCTGTCATTGTTTTGGTAATCCTAGGTTCCGTGGCTCTTGAATTACACAAACCAAACGAGTGCGCGCAAAAGGGCAGGTCCTGTGTGGCGAAGGGGTGGTTGCCATGGTTGCGAGAGAGTGACAGTCGCCTAGGCCAATCCGTTGTTTCGTCCCGGTTCGAAATAATGAGCTGTGTTTAATGCAGATTAAACGGTCTAGAGTCAATCGATTTTTATACTCTTTTTTTTCAGAGTACTTAGATTTTAATTATGCATTGATATATATATAAAGTTTAAACAAATTTGGAAAAAAGTTTTTTTATAAATTTCTACCTACACAACCTTTAACGATTCTATTATAGTTTGTAAATCCTATTTTATGCCTGATATTTGATATTGCACATTAACTAGTACCAAAAATTCTACTTTCATTCCATCAGTGTGCTTAAAGGGATACTGCACTTTTTTTTTGGAAATAGGCTCATTTTACAACTCCCTCAGAGTTAAACGGTTGAGTTTTACCATTTTCAAATACATTCAGTTGATTTTCTGACATTTAGAAGAATATCAGTAACCAGACAGTTTCTAGTCCCATTGACTTCCATAGTAGGAAAAAATATATACTATGGAAGTCAATGGGACCAGAAACTGTCTGGTTACTGATATTCTTCTAAATGTCAGAAAATCAGCTGAATGTATTTGAAAATGGTAAAACTCAACTGTTTAACTCTGAGGGAGTTGTAAAATCAGAAATCAGAAATCAGAAATCAGAAATCAGAAATCAGAAATCAGAAAGAGCTTTATTGCCAAGTGTGCTTGCACACACAAGGAATTTTCTTTGGTACTGAAGCTTCCAGTGCACATATACAGATACAAATACAACAAGAAACAGTAATACAAAATCTAAAAATAAAATTATATAAAAAAAAAAAAAAAAAAATATATATATATATATATATATATATATATATATATATATATATATATATATATATATATATATATATATATATATATATATATATATATATATATATATATATATATATATATGAAAATACTATAAAATATAAAATATAAAATATAAGGCCACGGTTAGGTTTAGTCAGAATAAACATTTCCGGATTATGAACATATATACAGTATTTTGAATAGTATGAATAAATATAAATATAAATAACCTGAGTTTAGGAGATATTGCACTAAACAGTGGGGGTATTGCACTTAAAGGCATATGCCTTGGGAGATATGTTAATTGTTCAGGAGGGAAATGGCCTGTGGGAAGAAACTGTTCCTGTGCCGAGATGTTCTTGTGGCCAGTGACCTGAGTCTCCGTCTTGACGGTAACAGTTCAAACAGGTGGTGTCCAGGGTGAGTGGAGTCTGTGATGATTTTACCTGCTCTCTTCCTCACTCTGGAAGAGTACAGGTCCTGGAGGGTTGGCAGGGGGGCACCAATGATCCTCTCTGCAGTCCGGACTGTCCGCTGTAGTCTCATGATGTCTGATTTGGTAGCTGAACCAAACCAGACAGTGATGGAAGTGCATAGGACAGACAAAATGAGCCTATTTCCAAAAAAAGTGGAGTATCCCTTTAACCGTTAATCTATTAAAAATAGCTTGGAATACTATACCAAGCTATACCTCTGATAATTGATATTGCACATTACCTGGTACTAAATATTTTACTTCATTCCGTCACAGTGCTTAACTGTTATTCTATTGTTAAAAATAGCTTGTAAATCCTTGTGCCACAGGTCAGCATTGCAGTTATAATGGTATATTGTACTCTAGAGGTTTTACTCTGTTATTACCACTTCAACTATAGTTAGAAATGACTTGTAAATATGATGTTATACCTCAAATTATTTGGTATCCTTCACTTTCTTTTGTACCAAATATCCTCATTACTTGAGTTTACTGGTAATTCTTTTAATCCCAGAGCTGACCTCTTTATATTATTACCAAGTATTGTAAGTGTTACAATAGTGTTTTTTACAAGTGTTATTTTTAACCAAAATGTAATTGGAAACCTGCATGTTAGTGTCTGTGTATTTGTATTTTTCTGTTATATTTCAGTGATCTGACATCTTGTTTTAATGACAGTTACTGTACTTTGAAATGTGGAATTAAAATGCCAAATGGAAATGTGTCTGGTTTGATCAATCATTATTCTTGATAAACTGCATGCTATAAATATTAAATAAATAAATGTATATATATATATATGCAATAAGCGACGGGGCAGCTCGCTCGAAAATAGCGTTTGCCTCTGACGGGCCGCGGAAGGTCCGCCTTCGGTAGAACGGCGGCTGGCCTGCGGGCCGGCCGCGGAACGACGGCGGTAGGATTGTGCGCCGTCAAACGTGTTTGCGATTTCGCCATTCTGACGCTTCTACAGCCTCCGGCGGTCCGCCGACTCATTGCTATCTGGGATGAACCGTAAGTAGTACAATTATGAAAATTGGCACACTTGTAGTGATGGTAATGAGTAGTTATTGGACCAATATTTGAGTGCTCTATAGCGCCGCCACCAGTTCAAAAATTCAACATTGAAATGTTTATAACTTTTGAACCCTTTGATCTAGAAAAAATAATCATAGTACACCTGAATATGATGATCGTACATTAAGACTCCGCCCATTACAGTAGTGGCCATTTTGAAAAGTACAGTACTCAGTATTTTTGCTACTACTCCTTCAAACATTTGTTCAAATGATATTTGGACTGAGCCGCACAGAAATGACTCAACAGATTATTTTTTATTCATCTTTGTTCAAAAGTTATGATGTCGCAAAGTTAACAAAGTCGACCCAAAATTGGTTCAGAGGCTGTATCTCGGCCAAAGTTTGATCAATCGAAACGAAAATTTGTATGCTTCATCGGAAGCATGGTCTGAGGGTCCATGCCAATTTTGGGAACAGCGCCACCTATGGGTCATGAGCTATGAAAAATTGCTATTTTGGCCAATAACTTTTAAACAGTTTGTCAGAAAATATTAAATGTGATATCTATGGATTCCTTGGGTCACGCCATGATTGGATGTGCCACGTGTCCACCATTTTAAATTTTGTCACAATTTGCAGTATCTTTTAAACTATTTGACATATCTTCACAGTATGTAGTATGAATCATCATTTGCATGGCCTGAAGGTACCTGAGAAGTTTGAACACAGCACCACCAAGTGTTTCAAACGAACAATGCAAATGCAAAAATTGTAAATGCTTACAAATTTTGCAAATATAGTTCAAAATTTGATTTCTTTGTTCCTTGGCTTATACCGA
Source organism: Chrosomus eos (assembly GCA_036326025.1). NCBI lineage: Eukaryota > Metazoa > Chordata > Actinopteri > Cypriniformes > Leuciscidae > Chrosomus > Chrosomus eos. The sequence goes on along the minus strand of CM070838.1, from coordinate 7,291,308 downwards.
TTCCAATGATATCTCGTTTGTCATTTTCCAACAATGTGACCTCCGCGATATTGGGGCAAATGAAAAACAGTTTTTTCGCTACTCCTCCTTCAGATTTTGCTCAATGTTGTCCAAAATTTTATCAGATGATATTTAACAGATTTTTTATATTCGCTACCATTCCCGAGATATTCGTCTCCGAAGTTGACCTAGCCTGTGTTTGTTGCCTTATGCTAGTTAGGTTAGCATAATAATTGGTTAGCATGCTAACCAGATGCCATTCTTTCTAATCCGGCTCTTCAGATATCAGGATAACCATAAACTACATTAGCATTAAGCTAGATTAGCATGCTAATCTCGTTAACATGATTTTGTGTTATTATGAAGCCTCTCCTCTGCAGATTTGTAAATTTACGTTCTCTGAGTGGCGCAAGTTGCTAAACCGCATGTCACGATTCCCAAACCATTCCGGTCGTGGGTTTGAATCCTGTATGGCACATGCCCAGACTGCAAGAGGTACTGTGGCCTTCAGTTCCTTTAACAACTCAAGACTCCATAAAAATAGAACAAACCACTGTGTATGACTATCATGCTGTGTAAAAAAAGGATATAGCTTTGAAGATTTTCTAATAATTCAATAGCAACTGTTTGACAATGGGAATTTTGCAAAGTTGAATAAGTTTCCAAATTAAATCCAAATATGTCAAACATGGCCAAAACGTGCTTGGCCCCGCAGTCACTGCTTGCAGTTCTTGTTTATAAAGTTTTTGACAAAAAAAAAAAAAAAAAAAACTCCAATGGGGATCAAATTGACCCGCAAGGGAAGGATTTGTTAGTTTTATGAATTTCTACCACATAAACTCATTGAATCCAGTAAAAAAAAAAAAAAAAAAAAAACTTTTTATTCAAGTATCTTTATGGCATATTCATAAATGTAAATAAAGTAAATCCAAACTCCAAATTCAAATATACGAATATCAAGCAGTTGTTTTTATTCACTTAATAAAAAAGCAATTATACTTATTAATATATGTGAGACATTTAACATGTTTACATTGTGGTTGGTCTATACCCCCTGTTTATTAGTTTTTTCATGTTTATATGTATCACTGCAGTCTGACTGTACATTAGCTTTGTCAGGTTAAATAAAACAATTTCCTTTTTCCTTGTTCCTTGTTTCTTCACTGTTGTTTTTGATTACTCACAGCTATTTAATTGAACCAGCAGCACCATACACTTGATAACCTCATAACCTCAACTCATTTCCCTGAGCAACCCATGACAGATATTGACATATTATTGGTTACCTGTTGTGTGAAGTGTCTTTATCTGTAAGGAAATGTACAGAGTTTAGTGCATTTCTACTACTGAGACATTTCTACTTTTAAGGTAAACTTGAAAAAATAAATATTTTCTATATTAATAGAACTTTTTCACTGACTATTCAATGACAATTTCAGATATTTTTTATGTTAAAGCAGAACTAATGTAAGCAGGCAAAATGTCTTCCTTAGTGGGGTTCCTTAGCTTCCTTAGTCCCAAGCAGTACTGAAATAGTACACTTAAAAGTTCACTACTATTACATTGATATTAGTATTACTACAAAAAGTATACTTAAAAATATACTTGAACTTTACTTACGTATACTTCACAAAAGAAAACTTGAAGTATACTTCTTTTTTATTACGGTAAACAAATTGACATTGATCATTGGTCATTCATCTCTAAGAAGAAATATCTTATCATTCACCAAAACACAGAGGCTTGGCCTTAAACATAAAGATTTGATTATAATCATCTCCAAAGATACATTACATTAAGAAGAATACATTATATGCAATAAATAATATTATTTTGATAATAAAATAATTTTATTTTAAGCTTTTAATTAAGCTTACATGTTATTTTAACCTGGGCCAATTTAAATTCACTTTCACAAGTGCTTTTATCTTTGATAATCTCTTATCTCATCTCTTGTTCTTCAGTGATTGGCTGTTCACTGCAAACATCATACTTTTATTTGCTCGTCTGAGTATTAAAAGCCTGAGGATCCGAACCTGAGTTAAAGCTGATACCTGAACTTAGTTGAACAGTGTTTGTTTGTTAGTTTGTTTGTGACAGGACTGAAGGCTGTTTCTGCTAACTATACAGTAAGTATCGTTCATGTATTTTTAAAATATAATTCTGTATGTGTACATTGCTGTTCTTTTTAAGTAGCAAATTTGGTTATGAGGTTGTGTATCAATAATCATGTACTGGTGTAGTGGGTCTCAAAAACAACACACCTACAGAAACACGGGTAACATTTCAGATGAATGTCCTCTTTGTAAAGTATTTATACAGAGGTTGATGACTAATTAAATTACAGTGCATTATACATAGTGTTGTCTAAACTCAAGGAAGACATTTGGAAGAATGCTGGTAACATAGCAGATCTCGGGCCCCATTGACTACCATAGGAGAAAACATAGTGTAGTAGTCAATGGGGCTCGGAATCTGCTAGGTTACCAACATTCTTCCAAATATCTTCCTTAAGACAGAAGAAAGAAATTCACATAGGTTTGGAACAATTTGAGAGTGAGTAAACAATGACAGAATGTTCATTTTTATTGGGAGAACTATCACTGTGTAGAGTATGTGGATGAATCATATTCTGGATAACTAAAATCCTAAGAGCCTTCAAAGGCCGGGAAGCTTCCACACATATCTTCCCCAGGACTCAAAATTAACACACACACACACCACATTCCAAGCACACATCCCCCCCCCAGGAATGTGGAATGTGCCACAGGAAGTTTGTTACAGAGAAAAGAAACTTCTCTTTTTAAAAGACATTTTAAACAGAAATATTCAATGTGTTTTATGTGTTTGTTTGTTCATGTTACATTGAAATAACTGAGTTTACCATTATGTGTTTTTACATGTAACTGCGTATTCCCTAGAATTCTAACGAAGGAGAACTGAATTTTGCATTCATATATATTCTATTATACTTCCCCTTTAGAATTGTAAGAACAATGTATCTAATCTCATGTTATGATTTGTCTTTTATGTGTTTGGTCTGTTTCTCGGAAACTGGGATAATGTTTCAAACCTTGCCAACTAATGTTTAACCAAATCCATTTGTGACAAGTTTGGAGTCTCTGAGTTCCAATCTTCGATCCCTAGTTAGCCATTGATATCACATCTTGCTAAAACTTTGTTACACATATGACTATAATAATTATGAAGATTCAAACTGTTAAACTGTACATCTATCGAACACGCCCCTGTACTACGAGGGGCACGTTCTCCCCAAACAAAGGACAATAAACCGCGAGTTCCCGCGTGCAACAGCCATTCTCCGATTGGCTCAGACAACGGGAAGGGGAAGGACTTCTCAGAGGTGATAAAGAGGGCTTCCCAACTCCTCTCTCTCTCTTCCTGATCCTAGTCATCATCATGTAACGTCGCGCCTCCGGCGAGCTCATCGCCGTTCTTTTATTTTGTTTCTAGTTTAGTTTGTGTTTTAAGTCTTAAGATAAGTCCCCGGGTTTAATTCCGATCGACGAGTGAAAAGAACCCCGCGTGACATACCTCTTCAGCAAATCCAACTACAAGGGAAACTGCAACAAACGCTCTCTCTCTCTGAAGAAGAAGCACGCGCACGTAACCACGTGACGCGTCGTACTGAGAGATGCCCACGCTCTTGCTTCGCCCGTCGTTACTGCTGCATCATGTAACCCGATCCCGTGGGCTCCTTCGGAGACCCGATCCGATCTTTATATCTTTCCTTTGTAAGGCAAAGTTTTGTTTTCCATAGTCGAATCTGTTTACTTCCACGGAGTGAAACAAACGTAGCCGAGCTACTTTCATTGGTAATGCTACTCAAAGACTTTAAACCGCCGCGCAACACGAGCGCCCAGAAACAACACGTGACGCTTACACACACAAAGAACTCCGCTCACGCACGCGGCCGGGACAGGCCTTCAGGAATGCGACAACACAGCGAGACCCATAACTTGTGCAAGTATCTCTTTATAACGCTTCTAAGGAGCATTAAGATGATGTTTCGTGTTGTAATCAGAAAGGTGAATGTCTTAGGAGGAAGTATGCCAATGTTTTCTCTCTCTCACTCTCCCTCTCCCTCTCTCTCTCTCTCTTACTCGCTATCGCGTGTAAGTTATCCATTGCCCAAACTTTACGCATTTCTCATTCATTGATGTCATATTATGTTTCGTTCGTGTTAATGTTTGTAAATACATGTATTCCTGTAAAGTAGTAAATATATCTAAGTAGACATGCCTTTATTAAACCATTATATTCACTTGACTGATGGACTTCCTCTTTGCTCAATTTCGAGGCTCTTAAGTGCCAAGAAGATCTTTTATGCTACAAGCTTTACGAATTAATTAATTATTTAAATAATTAATAATTTAAAGTACTTATTATGGGGCAGGAAGCCCAATTCTTCTGGCCAGAGAATTGCGTTTCCTGCAATCCTATAAAGTAAGATGATATTGGGGAAAACCCCCCAATATTCTTCTGACAATTGAGCTAAATTAATTTTGCCTGATTTGTAAAACGTGATCTGTGTAATTGACTGCAATCAACTTGTTAAAATGAAAGGATTGCAGGTATACATCCAGGTAAAATGACATTCTCCTTTAGAGGGAGATTTATTAACATGTAAGACTGATCTAATCCAAACATGTATGAATAATTATTAATTACCAATTATTAATTATGATATGCAAATTCCCCATGGATTAGACCCGCCTAAAGTCTTTACAGTTTGGTGGAGAATATGCTGGGCACACTTTAAACTTGTTTTTGAGCAAAAGAGATCAGTTCAATCTTGTCTATATTGTGATTTAATAGTGTACGTGCACCTCGGTTGAGCGAACGCACTGCGAACTCACCGTGACTGATTAAAGGCAAAAAGCCATTTCAGTCCAGCGAAACTAAGAAGTAAACTGCAGTTTTCATAGTTTCACAGTATTAAATTTGTCCTATAAAAGACGAAGAAACCTCTTTTGAACGACGACATTTTTAATATTAAACTCCCCTGTCCGAACGATGTTCTTCTGTCAGGGTGAAGACAAGATTTAGTGAAACGATGCTCTTTCACTATTCTTAAAAAGGCCTTATATTAAATCGTTAGATTAACGGTAAACTCCTGGTTAAAAATTGACGTAGCTACTCAATTGTAAAACCTAAAGCATATCTAATCATAAGTGCTATTTGATAATATGTTATGGGAGTCGAAAAAACAGACGAATAATTCCTGTTATTTATGCGCAGCGCAGAAGCCCTGCCAGACGTGTTTGTTAGAATATAGCACAGAAAAATCCAAAACCTTAAAACATTTTAATCAGTAAATGCTATTTGATAAATGTTATTTGGATTCGAATGACAGACGTATAATTCCTGTTATCTATATTAATGTGGGGAAGCGAAGAAATCCTTCCGTGCACACGTGTCGAAAAAGGAAAAACCCGCCGAGGTTTGAAATTTATAAGCGAACACGTATGAATCATAGTGCTAATTATTTGTGGGTAGCGAAAAACAGATGCCTAATTCCTGTGAACCCTATGTGTGTGTGTAGAAAAAAAATCTTGCCACGCTGTTTAGTGAAATATAGCACCAAAACCTCCGAAACATTTTAATCATTAAATGCTATTTGATAAATGTATTTGGATCCAACCGACAGACGTATAATTCCTGTTTTCTCCTACATAGCGCAGAAAAAAATTCTGCAAGTCGTGTTTGTTAAAACATAGCATCAAAAAAATCCGCTGAGATTTAGTTTTGATAAGTGTGATCGCTACAGAAAGCAAAGCGTCTGCACGCTCAAATTTGAATCACACATGGAAGCAGGCCGGTTTTTATTCCGCTGACAAACACTAGAGGGCAACCCTAGGCCTAAGTGCTTGACAGTTTCTCGAATACGCACCGCCCCCCGACTTCATCCTGCATGAGCGAAATGTCGCCATCGTGTGGACACTAGTAACAAGGTCATCCTTTCCTAAACATTTTCCCTCATAACAATTTCAGATTTTTCCAGTGAATTCCTGAAATTGTGTCAATGCATGTGCAAGTTCCAGTGTTACTAACATGATTTGTCACTCCTGACTGTGTACACTTATTTTGAATTTAGTTCAAACCACATTTGAATTTAAAAAAAAAAAAAAATTCAAAAGTAAGTATTAACAGTCCCTGATGACCACTTAGTAATGCGGCCCCCTTGTGGCCCTCCCCTGCTAAGTCAGCTCATCTTTTATTTCTACTCTCCCTGCTTTGAAGTGGCGTTCTCTCAGTTGATTTTCTGTTGGATATTATCCTCATCATACATAATGCCAACCTTAAATTTCCTACACTTATTCAAATTTGATTTGAAACAAACAAATTTCAAGATTAACGTGAATTAAGTCTCCTTCCCTGTGGGGAAGAGTTTTATGGCTTTATGTCTATATTTCCGGTCTCAAATTATTTTTAATAATTTTGATTTGATATGTTATGACAACAATTCTAGAAGTTACTTAACATCTATGCATACGCTCGATTTGAAGTGTATGTAACCCAGTTTGCATGCAATTCAAATCAAGTTCTTGGTCAGCCAGGTTGACCACTAGGAGGAAGTGACCCAAATCCCTTTGTGGCCCAAACGCGCCACTACTGCCTGTCTTCTCCCGGGGTCCATCCTACTTTATTACTTTTAATTATTAATTTTTATTAATAGTAAAAGTAATAATAGTAAAAGGAATTTAATAAAAAAAAAAAATTTTTTTTTTTTTAGGAATTTTTTTTTTTTTGGGTTAAGTTATTTTGATAATTAACATCATTTTCATAATTTCCTTTTTACCATTATTTAGGAAAACCTTTGCTTCTATTTTCTACATACATAATTACTCAATTCAGTTTAAACAAGAAAGCTTTCATTCACTGTTAAGCTTCACACTGTTCTGTATTTACATGTAGAAACCACTAAAGAGCTGCGGTGATTTGACAGTCATCCCTGCTTGGAGTCCAGCACGCTGGTTCATCTGACCTGCGTCACCAGCACTGACTGAGCGCGAGTCTCGGACTTTCCTGTATCTCTCCGTTAGTGCGGCCCGCAACACGACATCACCAATTTGGCACTGCCGGTTGTGATTCAAAGTCAGGTTGCGTGAGAGGGAGCACATCGGTACAGATACACGAAAGGCCCGGGACACTGCTGTCAAGCGTTTGGGGACGACAGAAAGACCAACCACGATGCTGACTCCAACCCACATGACCTCATTCCACCCCAGGCAAACTAAACAAAGGTATTAAACCCATCCACTTAATATTTGCTACAGAATCTAGAGATTCCCCCGGTTATTGAAGTGTTTGGCTCCCTCCTCCTCTCCGAGCCACAAACCGCAGGCTTAGGCCTCCTCTTCCCCTGTAACACTTCCTGTGTACTCTTAACGCCATTTCATTACAGACCTTCCCATCTTGGATGGTTGCATGTTACTTCAAACTCTGCTATCTTGCCACTGCTCTTTTCTGTCGTGCTCTGTTCTTTTCAGTTCACCTAGAAGACAGAACCTATCTGAGACAACAAGGAACGCTGAATAATAATTAGACAACAAGCCGCTAGCATCAACAGGTGACCCCTAAGCTATCGCCCTGTTAAAATTTCATTCAGGCCCATGATGACCTAACCAAATTGTCCCACAGAATGATTTAACTGTCTGCATCAGTTAACCACAATTTGCATACGCGGCATAGCCCGTATTATAGCTCGTTAAACGTAGAACAACTTGCTTGGTCTCTCTGTGTGTGTTGTGTTCCTCTCGCCCACAGTCGAAACCAGTATGTTCCGGTCCTACAGTCCCACAACCGCTGGGACAACCTGGACACATGGCTGAGATTCATGACACCTCCATTCCTGCCCAAGGTCGCCAGTGACTCAGAGCTCCAAAGCCAAGAGCGACGTGGACAAGCTGATGGCGCACAAACCAAGCCAAAGCTCCCACGACAAAGACCGGCCAGACACGTCCAAAACCTCACTTGCCAGCTCATCGCACCAGCACGTCTCCCGCATAGCCCTGGAGCACGAAGTTGCAACGCTAAGGATGCAAGCCAAGGACGACAACGACCCCGAGCTACAGAAGGAAGTGGAAAGACTTCAAACTGCCCTGTCCGATCTTCATCGGCACACAGACCGAAGAGACCAGTCAGAGAAAAGAACCAGAGAGGAACCCAACGAGAAACTCCGACAAAAGTGAAGCCCCTTTGCAAAGAGCAGAGGCCGAACTTAAAGAGACTCGAAAGCCACGGCCTGAAAAAGAAAAACTCGCAAGAGGCCCGTGCTACCAGCCACAAGCTCGTTCAGCAGAGACTGAACTCAAAGAAAGAGACACTAAAGCCAAGGCCTTTGAAACCACTTACACACGGGCCGAGCTGAAATCCATGAACTTACTCAACAGAGACACGATCTCAAAGCCGAACTTGACATTTTTCCACAGAGTTGAAACACTCTTATAGACTACCAGCCGCTGCGGCAGGCCTTCATTAAAGAATTCTCTGATCCAGAATCCGAAAAGACTTTGAAAAACCCCACGATCTACTGTCTCTGAACACTACTCAGAGATGCCTCCAGAGGGCGCCCCATAACACCATAGCCCTGTCCACAGAGAGTCGAGTCCGTTCCAGGCCACTGGTAAGCCCAAGTCTGAGCACGCATCAGACAAACACAGTGCCGCCACGTCTGAGAAAGCCGAGACCCTGAAATCGCTTAAAAGCTTCTTCACAAAAGACTTTCCAAAAATTCAAGAGGTACGAGCTTTACATCCTATACCTGAGCGTAAGACCTACAGGCACACAGAACACTGCTCGTCAGCCACAGACACAGAGCAAACTGTCACATCACAAAGTGACAGCAGCACACAGCCACCACAGCTGACAGCTGCACAGCCTGAGTGAGACCTCACAGTTTCCCACAGCTGGGACCGAAACCCCAAAAGAACTGATCAAAAGGGGGTGGGCCCGGAAACTCTACCTACCCATCACTCTAGACAATGAGGTGAGCCTTGAAACACGGGAAAGTCACCGGCTCAGACCTCACTTTAATGTCAGCTCAACTCTTTGAAAGACTCAGTGCTATAGCTAAGAGCGAAGATCGAACTCTTATACCCCACATGTGTGAGCTGAACGTGCAGTCGTTACAACCAGAACGACCTCGGCTAGAACAGAGAGCTCCCACTTACCTGACAATTGGTCCTTTTGAGGCCTACCCACCCAGTGTACATCTCACAAATGAGCACGCACCCCTTTCTGATTGGCAAAGACCTGCTAGAACGCTCTAAGCTTCATTAGACTTCAAACACCTGACCGTCTGGGCCCTCCAGTCACACTGGTCACCAGAGCCAGACTCCAAGGTCAGAGTTCCCAAGAACTCCAGCAGCCATCTAGGGGTACACAGCCTCAGCACCAAGTCAAAGTTCCAGTTCGCTACCCTGCACCTTCCAGCTCGCCAAAGACCACGCAATGCCCACTCAACGATGCGTGACCTAATGCAGAAGGCCTCTAACACAGAAGGCCTCCTCAGAAAGAATTCCTAAAACCCCACTGACTTTGAACTGCAAAACCAGAAGACACTGCACGAACACAGTGCAAGACTCTGCTAAAAGGGTCCCTGATCAGCATAGAACATAGAACTTTTAAAAGTAGATGAAAATGTCTGCTCAAAGAGTTGCAAGACTCTGCATTCGTAAAATTAGAATTTTACTGACTTAAAGAAAATCTTGAATGGACGTGTAAGCCTCACCTGCCAACAGACTATGCACGACTCTTTCGAACCAAGCATTTGCAACATGCTGGTTGAAATGACACTGCTAAACATTAGTTTCTATGACAATGAAGGGTTACAGGAAACGCTAGCTCCAAATAGGGCATACGTCACCGCGACGTCAGAGTTGAGTGAAACCACCTGAGCTTTAAACTACAGTTAACCTATGGGCGTGCATTTAATCGTTACGATCCAACTAAAACACAATGTGCAGCACGCATTTTTGATCGCTGGCTTGTCTAAATGCAGATAAACGATTGCTGAAATTGACATCTCTACTTTAAGTAAAATAGCCTTAGATTTCCAACTAAAATTAGCATGTTAAGCAGTAAAGCGTAAGTCTGTTTGATGAAGAAACCTCATCTCAGCAGCCTGTACACTGTACCGATGTTTATTCTGCTTTGCTTAAAAGAAATCCAAATTGCAGTATGACTAAACCTGTGTCTTAACAAAGAAAGCTCAGGACAAAGTTATATCTAGGTAGACCTGGGCGACGCTCCCCTTTCTACAAATGTAAAGGCCTTACAAATTATTGTTTGATTGATGTAATTCACCTAAACTTTAGCTGCATCTGCAAACAGAGAGCTACCTAGTGATCAAAACTGCTGTAATCGCTGAAAAGTCAGCAGTAGTGCACAAGAGGGACGTAACTATATATGCTTAGACAAGCTTTGACTCCCAGCAAATCTATTTCCTTACTCTGTAAACAAATAGAATAAGTTGCTTAAAATAAAGAGAAGAGTTCCATGAGTAAAATTAGCTAATGCCAAAACACATCTGCATTTTACTTCATGTAACACCGAGTCCTAGAAAGACTTAAAATAAAGTTGCACCCGGTTAACCCGTTTAAACATGCATAATTCATGTAAAATGTACAGACAGCCTTTAGGGACTGTTTGAATTGTCTGACATGCTCTAGTTTCCATGACAACGACTTGTCACAGGAAGTGCTAACTTGTGATGTCACCTTGTAAACAAACCAGCCTAGGTGGCTACGCTAACCTAGCATCCTTCCAGCTCACGCTAAGCTAAACTAACATAGCATCCAGCTAGCTTACGCTACACTAAGCTAACCTAGCATCCTTCCAGCTCACGCTAAGCTAAACTAACATGGCATCCAGCTAGCTTACGCTACGCTAAGCTAACCTAGCATCCTTCCAGCTTACGCTACGCTAACCTAACCTAACATCCATCCAGCTTAGGCTAAGCTAAATAATAACTTCTACAATTAGCAGTTAGCATAATTTACTTGAACCCTTAATCACCGCTTGTGTTTACACAGTGCACAGTATTCTAAAATACTTTCCTTAACACCAGTTAGGGTTCCTAATTATTCACATTCCGTGTTTGCAATTCTTCTTAGCTAAAGTTCACCTTTACTAGTTGAGGCATAGCCCTTGCTAACCGTCGAAGGCTAACTTTGAAGATACCCTGTTAATTAAACTTAAGTTAACTACATGTAAACTGTGTAGCTAGAGAAGAATTCATATAGCAATAGCCATCTTCATCGGCAGGTGACTAATCCTTTGATGGGACACACACGATGTGGCCTCGAACACGCAACCGTTGTAACCCACTATGAAGTGTTGGCCCAGGCAAATCAAAAGTTTAGTCACTAATGCCACTGATTATTCTCGCCTTCAGATCATTCCCGTTGTTTTGATCACTTTGTTTCTTTTTGCTTTTAATTTTAATTTTTGTTTTCTTTTGGCTCTTCTTTAATTTTTTTTTTTCCCCCATTTTATTTTATTTGACCTTGATATTAATAGCACTCAGCTATTCCCCTTACTTTTCGGTCATCTCTATGATTTAAAATTTATTTTATTCTTTGACCTGGATATTAATAGCACTCAGCTATCCCCTTTACTTTTCGGTCATCTATATGATTTAAAATTTATTTTATTTCCTCTCTTGTTCAAATGTGGTTCCATTTCCCATAGGGCCCAGAAAGGAAACAGAGACACCTTTATTTGTGATTTTGTTTTATTTTCAACAAGTGTACTCATTTTTGTGACCCTGCAACACAAGTAACTTCAACAATTTACTAGGGCACAACTATAGTCCAGAGGATTGATAATAAGCATAATTTGAATAGGAAAGCTGTCCTTTTTCCCCATCATTCACTTCGTCAAGCCGTAGTGAACCACTAGTTAAGTCCAGAGAAATAATTTAGTCATAAGAACCATCTTAAGGCATTTATTTCATCTCGGCTATGCCCTTTCCATGGAATAATCTCGGAACCACACCTCTTAGCCTCCTAACATCCACAGCTAAGATAAGATACAAGACACACTTCACTAGCTAGCTACATGTGAAACACCTAGCTTTAAGCTACATACCTAGCGAACCAGTTAAACCATGGTTCTGAACTTTTAGGGTCATGCATTAGGCTCTCACTACAAGTATGACAACATGTCACAGAGCCCCTGCTTCACCTGACCTTAACCTTCCAGCTTACCAAAGACTATCACAAAACTATGGACACTATGAGAAACCACCTCTCATACCCCTCCAACCACCCACGAAAGTCGTGTGCACCCACCGACATCCGGTGCCCCACACAACTACGTCAACAAGCACATGCTGCGTGCACTGGACAACATTCAGCGTTCTGCACCTGATGCCATCACCGCGCCACAGCTTGTTCTGCCACAGTGCAAAAGGGGGGTAATGCCACAATGTATGCCCTATGCCCATGACGCACCATGTGCTGCAACCCGCAGCACCAGAGACACTTGCAAGACACCGAAGCAAGTGGCATACTGGCGCCCTCAAAGCGAAAAGACTGTCCTAGCCAACCAAGGACGATGTTCGCTGAAATTTTTCCTCCCTTTCTCTCTTTCTCTCTCCCTGTCACTTTTACCAGGATGCTGCTGTGCTTCCAGCCAACCAGAGGGCAGCCGCAATCGGACATCTCACCAGGTCCGGCACCAAGCACCATCCTAAGGGAACAACCAAGACTCCTTTTCTGCCGGACCCGCACTCAGAAAGTGCCTGTGCCACCTGATCCTCACAACGCCTACAGAACGCACTACCCCGGCGTAACGACACAATACAGCTGGGTAGGTGCCAACGGACAGAGGAGGCCCTCACGCACACTGAGGCCGATGTCGAACACATGCTCGACCAACTTGAGAAAATGACTGTCACGCTAGCGGAGCCAGGTGGCCACAACCGCCGCCGCACTGCCGTCAGAACTCTGTTTAACACTTGTATGTCCGGCATGAATGCAGTAAACCTCGCCAACGTCGGACGGCATGCAGCCAAAATTCAGACTGAGATTCCACAGAGAACAGAGCCACTCACAACAGAGTGCATCCCTGCAGCCCATCGACAAGACAATAGGGAACTGTGGTAACTTTCAACACTCACAGCGTTCTGCCTACCCCGACAGTGAACTCCATGAAACAGCTGCTTACTGCCTTCCATAATGACTTTGCTCAAAATCAGCTGGTAACAGCCCTGATGACAAACCTGCTAAGGGGGGGGGGTGAACTCCTCCATCGACAGCCTCGCCATGGGTAGAATCCCACCGCACCTGATACCCTTAGGCCTCATGCAAACCGTGCTGGCGTCCGCCATCACCACGCCAACTGACTCTTTAAAAATACACCTTGCCTACTCTCATGGGTAGTGCCATCCCACTCTGCATCACCACAAGCAGAGAAAATGGGACGTTCCCCTGAACTTACCCACCATAGTCAAGCCGAATCCACCGGCTCAAGAACATTGTCCATGTCAGATTTTGAGAGGCAGCACTCACATCAAGATCCGCATGCCGTACGTGATTGCCTTGCATGACAGCGACACCAAGCTGTCCCCAGCTCCGAATCCACACATGTGCACAGTGACCAAAGACATTTACTATCCCTGCCCTAACAAATCTTTCCTCAGAGACAACCCTGACGGAACCTGCGGGCTGCAGATCAGTGGCACAAGCTGCCCTGCTAAAGCCAAGCCTCGCACTCAAGTCACCGAGACCCAAGCAGAGATTGTAAGTGATCTGTCACCTTGCTCAGCCAGAGCAGCGCATCCAAGTACCAAAAGGCCCCATCCTTCTTCAAGAACCACACTCTCACCCTAACTCCAGAAAGGGAATTGTGGTTTGCAAAAGGAGATCCCAGCTAATTGACATTACATCTATCAACTACACCCTGACACTCGACAGTCATCCTGCACAGGAGGCTCAACGAGATGCGAACATCTACAGCCAAGCCCACGGGACCCTCAGGAAGAGGGTACCACGCTGGAGGCTGCGTCGAACTTTATCAAGCTGAGCCCTCAGCCTCAGCCTAACAGCACCTCCTACCCAATCATCATGATTCACCTGCCATCCGCCAATGGTGATGATTTGTCGTCATATGATGTCCAACACACGGGGACATCATCCGACGAAAAGGGGGATATATGTAGAGTATGTGGATGAATCATATTCTGGATAACTAAAATCCTAAGAGCCTTCAAAGGCCGGGAAGCTTCCACACATATCTTCCCCCAGGACTCAAAATTAACACACACACACACATTCCAAGCACACATCCCCCCCCCCAGGAATGTGGAATGTGCCACAGGAAGTTTGTTACAGAGAAAAGAAACTTCTCTTTTTAAAAGACATTTTAAACAGAAATATTCAATGTGTTTTATGTGTTTGTTTGTTCATGTTACATTGAAATAACTGAGTTTACCATTATGTGTTTTTACATGTAACTGCGTATTCCCTAGAATTCTAACGAAGGAGAACTGAATTTTGCATTCATATATATTCTATTATACTTCCCCTTTAGAATTGTAAGAACAATGTATCTAATCTCATGTTATGATTTGTCTTTTATGTGTTTGGTCTGTTTCTCGGAAACTGGGATAATGTTTCAAACCTTGCCAACTAATGTTTAACCAAATCCATTTGTGACAAGTTTGGAGTCTCTGAGTTCCAATCTTCGATCCCTAGTTAGCCATTGATATCACATCTTGCTAAAACTTTGTTACACATATGACTATAATAATTATGAAGATTCAAACTGTTAAACTGTACATCTATCGAACACGCCCTGTACTACGAGGGGCACGTTCTCCCCAAACAAAGGACAATAAACCGCGAGTTCCCGCGTGCAACAGCCATTCTCCGATTGGCTCAGACAACGGGAAGGGGAAGGACTTCTCAGAGGTGATAAAGAGGGCTTCCCAACTCCTCTCTCTCTCTTCCTGATCCTAGTCATCATCATGTAACGTCGCGCCTCCGGCGAGCTCATCGCCGTTCTTTTATTTTGTTTCTAGTTTAGTTTGTGTTTTAAGTCTTAAGATAAGTCCCCGGGTTTAATTCCGATCGACGAGTGAAAAGAACCCCGCGTGACATACCTCTTCAGCAAATCCAACTACAAGGGAAACTGCAACAAACGCTCTCTCTCTCTGAAGAAGAAGCACGCGCACGTAACCACGTGACGCGTCGTACTGAGAGATGCCCACGCTCTTGCTTCGCCCGTCGTTACTGCTGCATCATGTAACCCGATCCCGTGGGCTCCTTCGGAGACCCGATCCGATCTTTATATCTTTCCTTTGTAAGGCAAAGTTTTGTTTTCCATAGTCGAATCTGTTTACTTCCACGGAGTGAAACAAACGTAGCCGAGCTACTTTCATTGGTAATGCTACTCAAAGACTTTAAACCGCCGCGCAACACGAGCGCCCAGAAACAACACGTGACGCTTACACACACAAAGAACTCCGCTCACGCACGCGGCCGGGACAGGCCTTCAGGAATGCGACAACACAGCGAGACCCATAACTTGTGCAAGTATCTCTTTATAACGCTTCTAAGGAGCATTAAGATGATGTTTCGTGTTGTAATCAGAAAGGTGAATGTCTTAGGAGGAAGTATGCCAATGTTTTCTCTCTCTCACTCTCCCTCTCCCTCTCTCTCTCTCTCTTACTCGCTATCGCGTGTAAGTTATCCATTGCCCAAACTTTACGCATTTCTCATTCATTGATGTCATATTATGTTTCGTTCGTGTTAATGTTTGTAAATACATGTATTCCTGTAAAGTAGTAAATATATCTAAGTAGACATGCCTTTATTAAACCATTATATTCACTTGACTGATGGACTTCCTCTTTGCTCAATTTCGAGGCTCTTAAGTGCCAAGAAGATCTTTTATGCTACAAGCTTTACGAATTAATTAATTATTTAAATAATTAATAATTTAAAGTACTTATTATGGGGCAGGAAGCCCAATTCTTCTGGCCAGAGAATTGCGTTTCCTGCAATCCTATAAAGTAAGATGATATTGGGGAAAACCCCCCAATATTCTTCTGACAATTGAGCTAAATTAATTTTGCCTGATTTGTAAAACGTGATCTGTGTAATTGACTGCAATCAACTTGTTAAAATGAAAGGATTGCAGGTATACATCCAGGTAAAATGACATTCTCCTTTAGAGGGAGATTTATTAACATGTAAGACTGATCTAATCCAAACATGTATGAATAATTATTAATTACCAATTATTAATTATGATATGCAAATTCCCCATGGATTAGACCCGCCTAAAGTCTTTACAACTGTAAGTTTGTGTTGAAACCAGTTTCATTCCAGTACATAAGTGGTGTGGAGCAAGTTTCAGTATTAGTTGATCTATTGATCAGTCTTTTGCTTTTTATTGTTTTACATCCTTGGGAGAAGAAAAAAACGAAAACTTTTGGAAAATTTAATATCACTTTACTCAGATTTTTTTCTTAATATTTTAACAACCAAACTGCTTTATAAGTCAAATGTCAGTAAAGGTGTGTTGATGTGTGTGTTGTTCATCAGGTCATGGAGATTCATCAGTCTGCTGTGATTCTGCTGCTGGTCATGTGTGTGTCGTTCTCCACTCATGCTCAACCACCACAGATAAAGCCCCGCTATCAAAAATTCCTCAATCAGCATTTGGGTCCTGATATGAGTGTGCAGAAGTGTACCAGTGAAATGAAAAAGAGAGGCATTACTGGGCCTGACAATGGCTGCAAACCTGTCAACACCTTCATACAAGCAAATGAAAACCAGCTTAAAGCAGTTTGTGATAAAAAGAATCAACTGAACAAAGACAGAAACCTGTTTAAGAGCGGCCAGCCCTTTCCTGTGGTCACGTGTAGATTTCAAACTGGGAAGAGACCCCCAAACTGTGAATATCGCAGAGGGAGGTTGTCCACTCGATATATAGTGTTGGGGTGTGTAGGTGGCTGGCCTGTACATTATGAAAACCTTTAAGTAATGGACAGATGACCGGCTGAATAGAGCATCACAGGACTATATTTTTATATTCATTTGTTCACTTCTCAATTTCTGTATTTCTTTGTTTGTCAAGTGCAAAACAACAACAACAACAACATCAACAACAATCAAACGATCAGAATCAATTTCGAAGCAAATGAAAAAGATGATTAGCGTGTTGTAGTTTTTAACCAGTTCTTGTGTTGTAAACATGACACAGTTTGAGAGTAAAGTCTATAATGAAGCACAGCTGTGAACATGAACAGATTTATACTGTACATAATTATATTTGATATGTTTTTCTATTTCCTTTAGAAGAACAGCATACAAGTTCAACTTAAGTTAAAAGAAAATGTACTCCTCTCTGTCTTTCTGAGACAGATTAAAAACTATTGAGAATTATTAAAAACATTTCAAATGTGTTTTTTTTATTTTACCATATTCTACATCTCATTTCCGAACCTGCAATTTTAGCATAGCTTTGTGTGTCTAATCATTAGACCCCTTAGGCATTGCCCACACCCTAACATTGACTGTGAACGGCAGGAATATTGACCATATTGATTCACATGTTTGTTCACATCCACTAATTTAGAGTAAAACAATCAAATCAACAGTGTGAAACACAACAATAGTTTCAAAATCTAGATAAAGGAGCTCTGATGTAGTATAAACTGGACTTTGAAACATCATTAATGGTTTCCTTTTTGAATATTGGCAAATCTACTAGGCCTATACCAAACACTGTCCAGTGTTTAAAGGTCACGTGAGGATTGCAATAAAAACTCCAGCAATACTGACAGACTGTCATGATTCTGCCATCATGTCTCTGATTTCTCTGGTCTTGTGGCAGGATCATGGCAGACCCATGTTTCATGTGCAGCACATGGCCATTTGTTTGGGCCATGTGCTTGCGTTGTCTCGTCTCGTACCCCGCCCCCTTGTTATCCTCGTCTTGTGATTAGTGTCTAGTCAGTTTCACCTGTCCTCATCGTTAGTCTCCCTATATCTTCCCCTTGTGTTTCACTGTCTTTTGTCGGTTCATTGTGATTGTCACGTGAGTGTTATCAGTCCTAGCCATATGTGACCTCTGTGAGTATCTTGTGTAAAGTCTTGTCGTTGTGAGCATTTATTAGAAATATTGTTTGTTACTACAGTCATAGTCCTGTCCGTGTTTTGCCCCTCGTGGGTTTTGTTTTCCTGTTTTTGTTCCAATAAACCTTGTGTTCATCGCACTCTGTCTGCATCTGGGTTCGCCTCCTTCCAACCTCATAACAGAATGAACCGACCAAGAACAAACCCAGCAGACAGTATGTCTTGTTCCGTCAAGCAACATTCGGATGACCAGGAGCTATGGTGGCAGTCGGCCATCGCCGACAGTAAGAGTGGAAAACTTCTGTTTCCTCCCCAGGGTGAGTCGACCTTGAGACGGTACGCCCAGGTCGTGGAAGGGAAGAGATTTTTCTTGCCGGAGATCCTGGTTAATCGTTACTTCGTTGCGGGTCTCAATACCCCTCCTCCTCTGGCTGAACGGGAGAGACTGGTCCACCATCCTTTCCGAGAATTGGTGGATCGTTTGTGTCGAAGGGAGCCGCAGACTCCCTCCATGTCGTCATCGCTGGCCATTCTGCCAGTGATCCCGGAGGGTCGCATGATTGGTGTTGTGACGCTTGGGGACCAGGCCACCTCCTCCTCGGCTCCTGTGACACCCGCTGACCTCCGAGGTAAACGAGGGAGACGGGTTTCTTGGGATTCCCCCTCGGAGTCATCGTCTTCTGAGCTCACCCAACCAGAAGTTGTCTTCCCTGTACCTGTCTTGTCTTCTGTTGAGCCCGGTCAGCCATTTGCGAGCCCTGCTGTGACCATTGCCTCACGGTCAAAGAGAAAGAAGAGGAGGAGGAAGGGAGCTTCTTGTTCCCCATCGCCCGCTACCGAGAGCGCTGCACCCGAGTCTGTCGCCGAGAGCGCTGCACCCGAGTCTGTCGCCGAGAGCGCTGCACCCGAGTCTGTCGCCGAGAGCGCTACACCTAGTCCTGCCCTGTCGCCTGCCATGTCCCCTGTCAGGAGTCCCGTTTCCTCTTCCTCTGTGTCAATGTCTGAGCCTGTTGCTGCTTCCTCTAATGCAGTATCCCCATCTGTTTTCCCGGTCTCCCCCGTCTCCACTAGTCGCCGGACTGTTTCTCCGTTCGTCCCTGTCTCCACTTGTCCCCGGACTGTTTCCCCTGTCACCATTAAACCCCGGACTGTTTCGCCTAAGTCCTCTCCTCATGTGTCTCCAGCCAAGTCCCCCCGGATTCCCCGTCCTCAGCCCTCGTCCCGAAGACCCAAGACCCCTGTCCCGCCCATCCATCCTGGACTGTCTCCCAAGACTCTGTGTTTCCTCTACCTCCTTTGCCTTGTATGTTGTTTTTGATGTTTCACCTGAACCCTGTTATTGTTTATTCATGTTTACCATTGTTAGTGTTTTCCATGTTTTGTTGGTTTTGATCTATGTCACAGTCGGTCTTGTCTTGTGTTTAGTTTCCCCTTGAGGAGCGTCTGGAAGCCGCTCCTTAAGGTGGGGGTTCTGTCATGATTCTGCCATCATGTCTCTGATTTCTCTGGTCTTGTGGCAGGATCATGGCAGACCCATGTTTCATGTGCAGCACATGGCCATTTGTTTGAGCCATGTGCTTGCGTTGTCTCGTCTCGTACCCCGCCCCCTTGTTATCCTCGTCTTGTGATTAGTGTCTAGTCAGTTTCACCTGTCCTCATCGTTAGTCTCCCTATATCTTCCCCTTGTTTCACTGTCTTTGGTCGGTTCATTGTGATTGTCACGTGAGTGTTATCAGTCCTAGCCATATGTGACCTCTGTGAGTATCTTGTGTAAAGTCTTGTCGTTGTGAGCATTTATTAGAAATATTGTTTGTTACTACAGTCATAGTCCTGTCCGTGTTTTGCCCCCTCGTGGGTTTTGTTTTCCTGTTTTTGTTCCAATAAACCTTGTGTTCATCGCACTCTGTCTGCATCTGGGTTCACCTCCTTCCAACCTCATAACAGACAACTGTGAATGAAGGAGACAAATGTAATGATTACTCAACCACTAGATGGCCCTGTGCACTAGGGTGTAGTTGTACTGTAGTAGGTCACCTGGTCATGTCACATTGATATTTAAACATAAAAATATGAAGCCACACATCTGTTTTCAACATTGATAATAATAAGAAATGTTTTTATTTATTTTTTAGAAACAAATCAATATATTGAATGATTTCTGAAGGATCATGTGACACTGAAGACTGGAATGATGCCGAAAATTAATCTTTGATCCAAGATTAAGTAACATTTGACAATATATTCACAAATAAAACAGCTATTAACCCTTACAAGCTATTCTGCATATATATACTGATTGACTTCATCACTGTCTCCTCTCCTCCAGTAAGGTGGTGTCACGTGTGTGGTGGGTGTTCTGGTGCAATATGGCTGCCGTCGCATCATCAGGTGGAGCTGCAGATCGGTGGTGGTTGAGGAGATTTCCCCTTCCATGTAAAGCTCTTTGAGTGCTGAGAAAAGCTCTATTATGAATGTAATGAGTTATTATTATTATCATTATTAAATGACATTATTTTTAAACAGCTAATGGAAATGGGCTTTCAAGAACCAGATGAGATGAAATGATGGCTACGCTCCTGGTTCAAAGGGATTTCTCAATGATGGGTAAGATCCACTTTTGGGCACACAGAGGACATCCTAAGACAGGGGTCACTATATATGTGAGATGATATGAGAGTTGAGCGGATGCTTGTTGACCAACAGTGTCACTGAGGGGGAGCTGTGAGAAGTTACAGCAGTTTGCCCTCAAAAAATAATTTTTGTATATGTTTATTCAGCTACAGGATAGGGATTTTCTGGAATGATGTGCATTACCAAAGCCCGTCTACGGAAAGCCTGGCCACTCCCTATTAAGTCCTATTGTAACGAATTTTGGTTGTAGTTCCACCAGAGTTCCACTGGGGGCAACAGTCCGAGTGCAGAATGAATGGGAGTCTATGGTGCTAAACGGCTAAATTAGTCTCTTTCACCCGATTGTCATTAAGAAATCTCAGATTTGAATGTAGGTTTTGCAAGTCCAACATGGGTTATAGGTCGAAAGTTGAATGAACAAGTACTTATGTCCTTTCAATTTCTTACAGGTTGAGTTGTTGTTGCCCATTACACGCTAGCATTCTGCTAATGGACGCTGATTGGTCAGTGAAGGACTGATTACGACCAGAGATACGCTTGATGGCATCGTGGCATCCGAAGCGGGACCAATGTTAAGGTGACTGAACTCTCACACATGTATTTACCTGTGCCTGCTGTGTAGTCGATGCCTGGAGAGAAAAGAAAGTGCAGAACGCAAAAGCATAGACATAATAAATACATAGACGCCCTATTGGCCGCTTTGGAGCGTTGCTGCGATATTATTTATTATTATTATTATTATGATATTATCCCTTATTATTTAAGCCCTGTGTTTCAGCCTTGTCTTTGTGAGTTCTTGTTTAGTGTTTGACTGTTAACGTTAGTGTGGTTTGTTACTGTATCCGGTTCCTGAGTCCCAAGTCTTGTATCCAGTCTAGTCTTTATAGTTTGTAGTCTGTTAAATAAAGCGTGTGCTGCACTTGGATCCTGCCTCATCTCTGCTTCAACCGCACAACGTTACATCAAGTATCTTTGACGCATATTTATAAATGTAAATAAAGTAAATCCAAATATATGTATATCAAGAAATTGTTTTTATTCACTGAATAAAAAAGCAATTATCATTAATATATGTGAGACATTTTTACATTGTGGTTAATCTATACCCCCTGTCTCTTTGTCTTTTCATGTTTATATGTATCACTGCAGTCTGACTGTACATTAACTTTGTCTGGTTGATAAAAAACAAATAAAACAATTTCCTTTTTCCTTGTTTCTACACTGTTGTTTTTGATTACCTTTGTTTAATTGAACGAGCAGCACTCATAGTCTTGATAACCTCATAACCTCAACTCATTTCCCTAAACAACCCATGACAAATATTGACATATTATTGGTTACCTGTTGTGTGAAGTGTCTTTATCTGTAAGGAAATGTAAAGTTTAGTGAATTTCTACTACTAAGACATATCTTTTTAAAATGTATATTTTCTATATTAATATAGAGTTTTGCACTGACTATTCAATGACAATTTCAGATATGTTTATGTTAAAGCAGAACTAATGTAAGCAGGCAAAATGTCTTCCTTATACTCTATTCCATCTCAATATTAAATTACCGTATGTTCTGAAGAAAAATCTGTATTTCAGAAAAAGTTCAAGGACAGCTGCAAAATACTTTTATTTTGTATTCATATTTTATATTTTGTGAGCTCGAAAAACACATTAAACAAGAATCTTTGTTAAGATTTATTCTAGCTTTATCTTTATGCATTCTTTTTTTATCAACACTTGAATGTGGGTAATTTTCATTAAAAAATAATGCAAGAAGCTAGAATAAAATGTTTTTTAAATAGAAAGAGTTACAGTAGCCTAGAGTTAAAGGAATATTTCAAGTATTTAAAAAAAAAATGATACCCAAATAGGAACATAGTTAAAGTGCAAACATATAAATAGTAAACTATAAGTCTGATGTTCTGTTCACTTAAAGAAAACTTACAAAGTATACTTGCAGTATAAAACTACTAAAATAGTTTACTGAGCATATACTTCGAAGTGTGCTTTCAGGACTGAAGGCTGTTTCTGCTAACTATAGACAGTAAGTATTGTTCATGTATTTTTTTCAATAACTCTGTATGTGTAGCCTGGGTTTCCCCATACTGCCTTACCGCAGCGCGATTCAATTCACGCTGAAAGGCAGTCTGGATACCATGGCCAGATTTTTCGCCTCAAAATTTTAGGGAACCAACCACAGAACGGGATCACAGAACGGGGAGGGAACAGCAAGACGATGACGACATATGTTGGCTATGAGCATTTGATAGACATTCTTAGCACCCAATAAACAGCGCCGGGCATTCGTAAACCACGCCTCAAATACGAGAAAATGTACATGTGGTTCCCAGACCCAAGTCTCAACGAGAATTGGGTCTGGCGTTAGCCAGGCTACTGTATGTGTACATTGCTGTTCTTTTTAAGCAGCAAATTTGGTTATGAGGTTGTGTATCAATAATCAAATTGAGTGTACTGATGTTGGTCTAAAACACAACACACCTACAGAAACACGGATAACATTTTAGATGAGTGTCCTCTTTGTAAAGTATTTATACAGAGGTTGATGACTAGTAATTAAATTACAGTGCATTATAAATAGTGTTGTCTAAACTCAAGGAAGATATTTGGAAGAATGTTGGTAAGCAGATCTCGGGCAAATATAGTTCAAAATTTGATTTCTTTGTTCCTTGGCTTATACCGATTCCAATGATATCTCGTTTGTCATTTTCCAACAATGTGACTCTCCGCGATATTGGGGCAAATGAAAAACAGTTTTTTCGCTACTCCTCCTTCAGATTTTGCTCAATGTTGTCCAAAATTTTATCAGATGATATTTGGACCGAGCCGCACAGAAATGACTGAACAGATTTTTTATATTCGCTACCATTCCCGAGATATTCGTCTCCGAAGTTGACCTAGCCTGTGTTTGTTGCCTTATGCTAGTTAGGTTAGCATAATAATTGGTTAGCATGCTAACCAGATGCCATTCTTTCTAATGCGGCTCTTCAGATATCAGGATAACCATAAGCTACATTAGCATTAAGCTAGATTAGCATGCTAATCTCGTTAACATGATTTTGTGTTATTATGAAGCCTCTCCTCTGCAGCTTTGTAATTTACGTTCTCTGAGTGGCGCACGTTGCTAAACCGCATGTCTCGATTCTCAAACCATTCCGGTCGTGGGTTTGAATCCTGTATGGCACATGCCCAGACTGCAAGAGGTACTGTGGCCTTCAGTTCCTTTAACAACTCAAGACTCCATAAAAATAGAACAAACAACTGTGTATGACTATCATGCTGTGTAAAAAAAGGATATAGCTTTGAAGATTTTCTAATAATTCAATAGCAACTGTTTGACAATGGGAATTTTGCAAAGTTGAATAAGTTTCCAAATTAAATCCAAATTATGTCAAACATGGCCAAAACGTGCTTGGCCCCGCAGTCACTGCTTGCAGTTCTTGTTTATAAAGTTTTTGACAAAAAAAAAAAAAAAAAAACTCCAATGGGGATCAAATTGACCCGCAAGGGAAGGATTTGTTAGTTTTATGAATATATGTGAGACATTTAACATGTTTACATTGTGGTTGGTCTATACCCCCTGTTTATTAGTTTTTTCATGTTTATATGTATCACTGCAGTCTGACTGTACATTAGCTTTGTCAGGTTAAATAAAACAATTTCCTTTTTCCTTGTTCCTTGTTTCTTCACTGTTGTTTTTGATTACTCTTTGTTTAATTGAACCAGCAGCACCATACACTTGATAACCTCATAACCTCAACTCATTTCCCTGAGCAACCCATGACAGATATTGACATATTATTGGTTACCTGTTGTGTGAAGTGTCTTTATCTGTAAGGAAATGTACAGAGTTTAGTGCATTTCTACTACTGAGACATTTCTACTTTTAAGGTAAACTTGAAAAAATAAATATTTTCTATATTAATAGAACTTTTGCACTGACTATTCAATGACAATTTCAGATATGTTTTATGTTAAAGCAGAACTAATGTAAGCAGGCAAAATGTCTTCCTTAGTGGGGTTCCTTAGCTTCCTTAGTCCCAAGCAGTACTGAAATAGTACACTTAAAAGTTCACTACTATTACATTGATATTAGTATTACTACAAAAAGTATACTTAAAAATATACTTGAACATTACTTAAGAATACTTCACAAAATAAACTTGAAGTATACTTCTTTTTCATTACGGTAAACAAATTGACATTGATTATTGGTCATTCATCTCTAAGAAGAAATATCTTATCATTCACCAAAACACAGAGGCTTGGCCTTAAACATAAAGATTTGATTATAATCATCTCCAAAGATACATTACATTAAGAAGAATACATTATATGCAATAAATAATATTATTTTGATAATAAAATAATTTTATTTTAAGCTTTTAATTAAGCTTACATGTTATTTTAACCTGGGCCAATTTAAATTCACTTTCACAAGTGCTTTTATCATTGATAATCTCTTATCTCATCTCTTGTTCTTCAGTGATTGGCTGTTCACTGCAAACATCATACTTTTATTTGCTCGTCTGAGTATTAAAAGCCTGAGGATCCGAACCTGAGTTAAAGCTGATACCTGAACTTAGTTGAACAGTGTTTGTTAGTTTGTTTGTGACAGGACTGAAGGCTGTTTCTGCTAACTATACAGTGAGTATCGTTCATGTATTTTTAAAATATAATTTTATATGTGTACATTGCTGTTCTTTTTAAGGAGCAAATTTGGTTATGAGGTTGTGTATCAATAATCATATTGAGTGTACTGGTGTAGTGGGTCTCAAAAACAACACACCTACAGAAACACGGGTAACATTTCAGATGAATGTCCTCTTTGTAAAGTATGTATACAGAGGTTGATGACTAATTAAATTACAGTGCATTATACATAGTGTTGTCTAAACTCAAGGAAGACATTTGGAAGAATGCTGGTAACATAGCAGATCTCGGGCCCCATTGACTACCATAGGAGAAAACATAGTGTAGTAGTCAATGGGGCTCGGAATCTGCTAGGTTACCAACATTCTTCCAAATATCTTCCTTAAGACAGAAGAAAGAAATTCACATAGGTTTGGAACAATTTGAGAGTGAGTAAACAATGACAGAATGTTCATTTTTATTGGGAGAACTATCACTGTAAGTTTGTGTTGAAACCAGTTTCATTCCAGTACATAAGTGGTGTGGAGCAAGTTTCAGTATTAGTTGATCTATTGATCAGTCTTTTGCTTTTTATTGTTTTACATCCTTGGGAGAAGAAAAAAACAAAAACTTTTGGAAAATTTAATATCACTTTACTCAGATTTTTTTCTTAATATTTTAACAACCAAACTGCTTTATAAGTCAAATGTCAGTAAAGGTGTGTTGATGTGTGTGTTGTTCATCAGGTCATGGAGATTCATCAGTCTGCTGTGATTCTGCTGCTGGTCTTGTGTGTGTCGTTCTCCACTCATGCTCAACCACCACAGATAAAGCCCCGCTATCAAAAATTCCTCAATCAGCATTTGGGTCCTGATATGAGTGAGCAGAAGTGCACCAGTGAAATGAAAAAGAGAGGCATTACTGGGCCTGACAATGGCTGCAAACCTGTCAACACCTTCATACAAGCAAATGAAAACCAGCTTAAAGCAGTTTGTGATAAAAAGAATCAACTGAACAAAGACAGAAACCTGTTTAAGAGCGGCCAGCCCTTTCCTGTGGTCACGTGTAGATTTCAAACTGGGAAGAGACCCCCAAACTGTGAATATCGCAGAGGGAGGTTGTCCACTCGATATATAGTGTTGGGGTGTGTAGGCGGCTGGCCTGTACATTATGAAAACCTTTAAGTAATGGACAGATGACCGGCTGAATAGAGCATCACAGGACTATATTTTTATATTCATTTGTTCACTTCTCAATTTCTGTATTTCTTTGTTTGTCAAGTGCAAAACAACAACAACAACAACATCAACAACAATCAAATGATCAGAATCAATTTCGAAGCAAATGAAAAAGATGATTAGCGTGTTGTAGTTTTTAAGCAGTTCTTGTGTTGTAAACATGACACAGTTTGAGAGTAAAGTCTATAATGAAGCACAGCTGTGAACATGAACAGATTTATACTGTACATAATTATATTTGATATGTTTTTCTATTTCCTTTAGAAGAACAGCATACAAGTTCAACTTAAGTTAAAAGAAAATGTACTCCTCTCTGTCTTTCTGAGACAGATTAAAAATTATTGAGAACTATTAAAAACATTTCAAATGTGTTTTTTTATTTTACCATATTCTACATCTCATTTCCGAACCTGCAATTTTAGCATAGCTTTGTGTGTCTAATCATTGGACTCCTTAGGCATTGCCAACACCCTAACATTGACTGTGAACGGCAGGAATATTGACCATATTGATTCACATGTTTGTTCACATCCACTAATTTAGAGTAAAACAATCAAATCAACAGTGTGAAACACAACAATAGTTTCAAAATCTAGATAAAGGAGCTCTGATGTAGTATAAACTGGACTTTGAAACATCATTAATGGTTTCCTTTTTGAATATTGGCAAATCTACTAGGCCTATACCAAACACTGTCCAGTGTTTAAAGGTCACGTGAGGATTGCAATAAAAACTCCAGCAATACTGACAGACAACTGTGAATGAAGGAGACAAATGTAATGATTACTCAACCACTAGATGGCCCTGTGCACTAGGGTGTAGTTGTACTGTAGTAGGTCACCTGGCCATGTCACATTGATATTTAAACATAAAAATATGAAGCAACACATCTGTTTTCAACATTGATAATAATAAGAAATGTTTTTTATTTATTTATTTTTTAGCAACAAATCAATATATTGAATGATTTCTGAAGGATCATGTGACACTGAAGACTGGAATGATGCCGAAATTAATCTTTGATCCAAGATTAAGTAACATTTGACAATATATTCACAAATAAAACAAATAAAACAGCTATTAACCCTTACAAGCTATACTGCATTCCTTGGATGGCTTGTTTTTCATTGTGAAAAGTGTCCGCAACCTGATGCAACTATACCAGGGTACGACCGTACGACACTGTACTGACAAAGAGCACCGTCCTTCGGATGAGATGTTAAACCGTGGCCCTGACTCTGTGGTCA
This sequence comes from Chrosomus eos, assembly GCA_036326025.1. Classification (NCBI taxonomy): domain Eukaryota; kingdom Metazoa; phylum Chordata; class Actinopteri; order Cypriniformes; family Leuciscidae; genus Chrosomus; species Chrosomus eos. The sequence goes on along the minus strand of CM070838.1, from coordinate 7,263,433 downwards.
TAAAAAATCCCCAAAATGGCCAAATTTGCCCCTTGACCTCTGTCCATCATGGCCTCCTAATCATCCCCATATATATATATATATATATATATATATATATATATATATATATATATATATATATATATATACTGATTGACTTCATCACTGTCTCCTCTCCTCCAGTAAGGTGGTGTGTGGTGGGCGTTCTGGTGCAATATGGCTGCCGTCGCATCATCAGGTGGAGCTGCAGATCGGTGGTGGTTGAGGATTTCCCCTTCCATGTAAAGCTCTTTGAGTGCTGAGAAAAGCTCTATTATGAATGTAATGAGTTATTATTATTATCATTATTATTAAATGACATTATTTTTAAACAGCTAATGGAAATGGGCTTTCAAGAACCAGATGAGATGAAATGATGGCTACGCTCCTGGTTCAAAGGGATTTCTCAATGATGGGTAAGATCCACTTTTGGGCACACAGAGGACATCCTAAAGGCTCGTACACACCGGGACGAATATCGGCTCGCGTTATTCGTCAGCGTTTTTCAACGCGTTTTTTTGTGTTCACACCCAAGCGTTTTTCGCTGACGATGAGCCGAGTGAACATGCAAATTCATTCCCTGACATTAGATGGCGCCTAATGTACAGAAATACCCCGGTCCAGGTCCACAAAGTGCTTCTGACACTCGCTTGTCACTCAGAAGAAGAGAGCAAGTTTGTCGCGTTTGTCATACAGTTCTTTATTCTCATTTGTGTCTCTTTATATTGACAACAACAAGACCAGCAGCTCTACATTCATCTGGCCTTGCATCTTCCTCGTCTTATTTCTTCCCGGCAGAGTGTAGTAGACGGACGCTCTTCTTCTTCGCCATTACGTATGTGTGCTCGGCAAGACCGTTTTGTGTTTGAGCGCCCCCAAGTTGTGTTTTACTGTAACTTCAGAAGCTCCAGACACGTGAGCAAAAGCGCCAATCTCATTGGTCGGATAGTTTTTGACGCGGCGCGTCAAACAAAAAAAACGAACCCGAGGCGTTTTTTTTAAAATGACGCTTTTACGCGTGGCGTTTTACGCGTCGGTGTGAACACTCACATTGGCGCCCTTTGTTTAGTCACGAGGCGTTAAACGTCGGCGAATAACGCGCGCGAAATTCGTCCCGGTGTGAACAGGCCTTAAGACAGGGGTCACTATATATGTGAGATGATATTAGAGTTGAGCGGATGCTTGTTGACCAACAGTGTCACTGAGGGGGAGCTGTGAGAAGTTACAGCAGTTTGCCCCCAAAAAATAATTTTTGTATATGTTTATTCAGCTACAGGATAGGGGTTTCCTGGAATGATGTGCATTACCAAAGCCCGTCTACGGAAAGCCTGGCCACTCCCTATTAAGTCCTATTGTAACGAATTTTGGTTGTAGTTCCACCAGAGTTCCACTGGGGGCAACAGTCCGAGTGCAGAATGAATGGGAGTCTATGGGGCTAAACGGCTAAATTAGTCTCTTTCACCCGATTGTCATTGAGAAATCTCAGATTTGAATGTAGGTTTTGCAAGTCCAACATGGGTTATAGGTCGAAAGTTGAATGAACAAGTACTTATGTCCTTTCAATTTCTTACAGGTTGAGTTGTTGTTACCCATTATACGCTAGCATTCTGCTAATGGACGCTGATTGGTCAGTGAAGGACTGATTACGACCAGAGATACGCTTGATGGTATCGTGGCATCCGAAGCGGGACCAATGTTAAGGTGACTGAACTCTCACACATGTATTTACCTGTGCCTGCTGTGTAGTCGATGCCTGGAGAGAAAAGAAAGTGCAGAACGCAAAAGCATAGACATAATAAATACATAGACGCCCTATTGGCTGCTTTCGAGCGTTGCTGCGATAGTAGACCCTGATTTTAGCAATAACAAATATAACTGATGGATCCTTTATCTATGGTAATACGATATGGTACAACTACAGTGTGTGAGAGCGCCCTCTGGTGTTCGGATTAAACAGCATTTACTACCGATCACTGCACTGACAAACTGTGCATAAAATAACCGCAGCCTTTGCTAAGTCTTGTGCGGTTTTATTGCAATTAATCGTGCAGCCCTAATTGTGAGTGATTTATTTTTATTGGGGGAAAAAATTAAAAAAATCTCCAATGGGGTTCAAATTGACCCGCGAGGGAAGGATTTGTTACTTTTATGAATTTCAACCACATAAACTCCTTGAATCCAGTAATAAAAAAAAAAAAATTTGTATTCCAAGTTCAAGTGTCACAATGTGGGTTTGTGTCTTGTCATGTTCTATGGTTCCCTGTCTATTAGTTATCCCAGGTGTTTCTGATTTCCCTCGCCCCCTTGTTATCCTGTCTGCTCATTTGTCCCTTATTATTTAAGCCCTGTGTTTCAGCCTTGTCTTTGTGAGTTCTTGTTTAGTGTTTGACTGTTAACGTTAGTGTTGGTTGTTACTTTATCCGTAGTGGTGTCAACAATAATCGATTCGGCAATGCATCGCAATGCGGGAAATGCTCAATTCAGCATCGATGCGGCAAAGTGCCATAATCGATTATGTCACTGTTTATTTTCTGGCCTTGGACAATAAAGTTTTGAAATTTCAATTACTTCCGGGGGCAGAATAACAGATGGTTGAGGTGAAGGGAGATGACCGCGTTTGAAAATGCTATATTCAATACCCTGTACCAATCAATTTTATTTAATGTAATGACATTGATGTCAAAGATACAGGAGTTATAATACACACATAGCAGCCAATAAAATATGTTGTTCAATATGCTTGTATTGCCTCATGACTGATGAAAAATGTGCCTTGTTGTGTGCAGTAGAATTTTGATGCATCGCAATGCATCGTAGAATCGAATTGAATCGAAACGTTACCTGGTGAATCGTAATCGAATCGAATTGTGAGGGCAGTGCCAATGCACACCCCTATGTATCCGGTTCCTGAGTCCCCAAGTCTTGTATCCAGTCTAGTCTTTATAGTTTGTAGTCTGTTAAATAAAGCGTGTGCTGCACTTGGATCCTGCCTCATCTCTGCTTCGTTACATCAACGTTACATCAAGTATCTTTGACGCATATTTATAAATGTAAATAAAGTAAATCCAAATATATGTATATCAAGAAATTGTTTTTATTCACTGAATAAAAAAGCAATTATAATCATTAATATATGTGAGAAATTTTTACATTGTGGTTAGTCTATACCCCTGTCTCTTTGTCATTTCATGTTTATATGTATCACTGCAGTCTGACTGTACATTAACCTTGTCTGGTTGATAAAAAACAAATAAAACAATTTCCTTTTTCCTTGTTCCTTGTTTCTACACTGTTGTTTTTGATTACCTTTGTTTAATTGAACGAGCAGCACTCATAGTCTTGATAACCTCATAACCTCAACTCATTTCCCTGAGCAACCCATGACAAATATTGACATATTATTGGTTACCTGTTGTGTGAAGTGTCTTTATCTGTAAGGGAATGTACAGAGTTTAGTGAATTTCTACTACTAAGACATATCTTTTTAAAATTTATATTTTCTATATTAATATAGAGTTTTGCACAGACTATTCAATGACAATTTCAGATATGTTTATGTTAAAGCAGAACTAATGTAAGCAGGCAAAATGTCTTCCTTATACTCTATTTCACTCTGTACAATATTAAATTACTGTATGTTCTGAAGAAAAATCTGTATTTCAGAAAAAGTTCAAGGACAGCTGCAAAATACTTTTATTTTGTATTCATATTTTATAAGCACGAAAAACACATTAAACAAGAATCTTTGTTAAGATTTATTCTAGCTTTATGCATTCTTTTTTTATCAACACTTGAATGTGGGTAATTTTCATTAAAAAAATAATGCAAGAAGCTAGAATAAAATGTTTTTTTAAATAGAAAGAGTTACAGTAGCCTAGAGTTAAAGGAATATTTCAAGTATTTAAAAAAAAAATGATACCCAAATAGGAACATAGTTAAAGTGCAAACATATAAATAGTAAACTATAAGTCTGATGTTCTGTTCACTTAAAGAAAACTTACAAAGTATACTTGCAGTATAAAACTACTAAAATAGTTTACTGAGCATATACTTCGAAGTGTGCTTTCATAAACTAAAAAATGTACTACAAGTATTAAAATAGTAAACTACTAGTATACTTAAGTTCACTTGTGAAGATGCAGTACAAATGAGAAACGTAGTTGTGAACTAGTTGTGCACTTAAAAGTGTACTACTGTTACAGGTATATTGTTAGGGTTGTTGGTGCAGGTAGCTGAAGACGAGGACAAGGGACCTTCAATGCAGTGGATTTATTAAACAAACTTAACTTTAGGAACATACAGGAACAAAATAATAAAACTCCAGGACTTCAGGTTTAACATACAACCATACATTGACAACGACCAACAAACACTGAGGGAAAACAGGGCTTAAATGAACTGATCAAACGAGATAATTAACTGAAAACAGGTGAATAGAATGGATAATCAGACAGAGAGGGAAAACTAACAGGACTGAACCAAAAATCACACAAGACAGCGGAAAACAAGATCACAAAACAGAACTAAACACACTGAAACGTGACAGTACCTCCCCCCTCCCCGAAGGCGCGTCCTCGCGCCGTATAACATCCAAAGGGGTGGGAGGGTGGGCGCCCTGGAGGCTGACGAGGGCATGGTGCAGGTCCAGGAAGCCTCCAGGGCGGAGCAGGCTGTGGGCGTGGCCACGACGGTGCAGGCTGTGGGCGTGGCCACGACGGTGCAGGCTGTGGGCGTGGCCACGACGGTGCAGGCTGTGGGCGTGGCCACGACGGTGCAGGCTGTGGGCGTGGCCAGGGCGGAGCAGGCTGTGGGCGTGTCCAGGGCGGAGCAGGCTGTGGGCGTGTCCAGGGCGGAGCTGTGGGACCCTCGGGCGTGTCCAGGGCGGAGCTGTGGGACCCTCGGGCGTGTCCAGGGCGGAGCTGTGGGACCCTCGGGCGTCCAGGGCGGAGCTGTGGGACCCTCGGGCGTCCAGGGCGGAGCTGTGGGACCCTCGGGCGTCCAGGGCGGAGCTGTGGGACCCTCGGGCGTCCGTGGCGGTGAGCCCCCTTCGGGTGGCCACGGCGGTGAGGCCCCTTCGGGTGGCCACGGCGGTGAGGCCCCTTCGGGTGGCCACGGCGGTGAGGCCCCTTCGGGTGGCCACGGCGGTGAGGCCCCTTCGGGTGGCCACGGCGGTGAGGCCCCTTCGGGTGGCCACGGCGGTGAGGCCCCTTCGGGTGGCCACGGCGGTGAGGCCCCTTCGGGTGGCCACGGCGGTGAGGCCCCTTCGGGTGGCCGTGGGTCCTTCGGCGCCCACGGCGAGGGCCTATGCCCCCCCCCCAAAAAATTAATGGGGAGAGTGACTGGATGAGGGACAGGCTCTGGGACAGGCTGGGCAGACGTGACGTGACTGACGGGGACCAGCGGTGAGGGCTCGGCAGGGCTGGACGGGACCAGCGGTGAGGGCTCGGCAGGGCTGGACGGGACCAGCGGGGAAGAAGTCTCTGGCTGGACGGCGGTCTCTGGCTGGACGGCGGTCTCTGGCTGGACGGCGGTCTCTGGCTGGACGGCGGTCTCTGGCTGGACGGCGGTCTCTGGCTGGACGGCGGTCTCTGGCTGGACGGCGGTCTCTGGCTGGACGGCGGTCTCTGGCAGGACGGCGGTCTCTGGCAGGACGGCGGTCTCTGGCAGGACGGCGGTCTCTGGCAGGACGGCGGTCTCTGGCAGGACGGCGGTCTCTGGCAGGACGGCGGTCTCTGGCAGGACGGCGGTCTCTGGCAGGACGGCGGTCTCTGGCAGGACGGCGGTCTCTGGCAGGACGGCGGTCTCTGGCAGGACGGCGGTCTCTGGCAGGACGGCGGTCTCTGGCAGGACGGCGGTCTCTGGCAGGACGGCGGTCTCTGGCAGGACGGCGGTCTCTGGCAGGACGGCGGTCTCTGGCAGGACGAGGCTCTGGAACCTGGGCGGTCTCGGCGTGACAAGTCTTTGGCTGGGCGGGCTTCTTGATGGCTCGTGCAGCCTTTAGCAGTGGATCTGCCTGGCTGGACATCAGCCCTTGACGCCCATAGATTGACCTGATGGCAGGCTTGATGGCTTGAAGATCTGGTTGGGATACGACGTGCCAAGGGATGAAGCTTTCGAGACATGTGGAGAGCGCCTCTCTCCAGTCCAGTCCAGAAAGATCTGGAAGTTCCCTCGGATCGACCGCATTCGCCCTCAACCGATAACAAGCCTTGATCCTGTCGTCGTCCAAGCCGCTGCTGGCGGCGAGATGAAAAAAGGCCTCAGTGTACTCAAACAGATCGCAGCTGCCCAGTGCCGTTGCCGCGATCTGTTCAATGAATTTTAAACTCATTTTTGGTCCGTTCTTCTTTTCTTGGTTGGTCGTTCTGTTAGGGTTGTTGGTGCAGGTAGCTGAAGACGAGGACAAGGGACCTTCAATGCAGTGGATTTATTAAACAAACTTAACTTTAGGAACATACAGGAACAAAATAACAAAACTCCAGGACTTCAGGTTTAACATACAACCATACATTGACAACGACCAACAAACACTGAGGGAAAACACAGGGCTTAAATGAACTGAACCAAACGAGATAATTAACTGAAAACAGGTGAATAGAATTGATAATCAGACAGAGAGGGAAAACTAACAGGACTGAACCAAAAATCACACAAGACAGCGGAAAACAAGATCACAAAACAGAACTAAACACCACTGAAACGTGACATATATACACTTAAACAGATACTTTTATATAAAAAAGTACGACAATTTAGTCCCAAGGAGTATTGAAATAGTACACTTAAAAGTTTACTACTGATATTAGTATTACTACAAAAAGTATACTTCACAAAATGAACTTGAAGTATACTTGGCCTAAACCATAAAGATTCAATTATAATCATCTCCAAAGATGGAATAATGCATTATGCAAGAAATAACATTTTGATATTAATATTATATTATTTTAAGCTTTTAATTAAGCTTATATGTTATTTTTACCCTGTTGAGGGCCAATTTAAATTCACTTTCACAAGTGCTTTTATCATTGATAATCTCTTATCTTATCTCTTGTTCTTCAGTGATTGGCTGTTCACTGCAAACATCATACTTTTATTTGCTCGTCTGAGTATTAAAAGTCTGAGGATCAAAATCTGAGTTAAAGGTGATAGCTGAAGTTAGCTGAACAGAATTTATTTGTGAGAGGACCGAAGGCTGTTTCTGCTAACTATAGACAGTAAGTATTGTTCATGTATTTTTTTCAATAATTCTGTATGTGTACATTACTGTTCTTTTTAAGCAGCAAATTTGGTTATGAGGTTGTGTATCAATAATCAAATTGAGTGTACTGATGTTGGTCTAAAACACAACACACCTACAGAAACACGGATAACATTTCAGATGAGTGTCCTCTTTGTAAAGTATTTATACAGAGGTTGATGACTAGTAATTAAATTACAGTGCATTATAAATAGTGTTGTCTAAACTCAAGGAAGATATTTGGAAGAATGTTGGTAAGCAGATCTCGGGCCCCATTGACTACCAGTAGGAGAAAACATAGTCAATGGGGCCCCGAAATATCTCATGTTACCAACATTCTTCAGCATTTTACAGCATTGGGAGAAGAAAATAACACAAACTTTTGGAATATTTAATATCACTTTACTCAGATTTTTATTTTATTTTATATATATCAGCTCTTAATTTAATTTATCTTATCTCTATTTTAACAACCAAACTGCTTTATTAAGTCAAATGTCAGTAAAGGTGTTTTGATGTGTGTGTTGTTCAACTTCAGCAGGTCATGGAGATTCATCAGTCTGCTGTGATTCTGCTGCTGGTCTTGTGTGTGTCGTTCTCCACTCATGCTCAACCAGCACACATAAAGCCCCGCTATCAAAAATTCCTCACTCAGCATTTGGGTCTTCAAATGAATGTGCAGAAGTGTGACAGTGAAATGAGAAAGAGAAACATCACTGGAACTGACAATGGCTGCAAACCTGTCAACACCTTCATACAAGCAAATGAAAACCAGCTTAAAGCAATTTGTGATAAAAAGAATCAACTGAACAAAAACAGAAACCTGTTTAAGAGCGGCCAGCCTTTTCCTGTAGTTACGTGTAGATTTCAAACTGGGAAGAGACCCCCAAACTGTACATATCGTAGAGGGAGGTTGTCCACTCGATATATAGTGTTGGGGTGTGTAGGCGGCTGGCCTGTACATTATGAAAACCTTTAAGTAATGGACAGATGACCGGCTGAAAAGTCTATAATGAAGCACAGCTGTGAACATGAACACAATAGATTTATGTGATATGTTTTAAAAAGATAATATTTCAGCATAATCTTTTTTTTTTTTTAAAGCATACAAGTTCACCTTAAGTTAAAATAGTATTTACCCCTGTCTTTATGAGACTGTAAATGTCCACTAACCCTCACCCTTTTCAAACCAGCAACATGAAGCGTAACTGAGAACTTCACCAGGTTTCCTATCTGCCATGAGAGAGAAATTAATAATCATTTAACAAAGTTATCTGTGTCAGCCTGAGCAACTCACAGTTGGCAGTCTCAGATTTTTATCCTGAGGAAAAGACTGTCATCTCACAACTGTGAGTTTCACAACTGTGAGTCTTCTGTTAGCAATGCAGCGTTGTCTTTATCAAACTGATCTATGTCACCATACATTGAACAATGTGCAACTCTGAGGTGTTCAGGCTGACTCATGCTAATCACACAAAAACTCAAATGATGAAATTATGATACTGATATATGATTAGTTATCCATTGCGTCAAATGTGTCTTTATCTGTAAGGTAATGTACTGTACACAGTTTAGTGTTTCCTGCTTTTCTACTGAGATATTTCACCTTTTAAAGTGAATATAAAAATAAATGTTTTCAATAATAATATGTAGTGTTTGGCTTCTTTTTGCACTATTCAAATATTTTTTTTTTTATATATTTTCATGTTAAATTAAACAGAACTGAAGTAAGCAGACAAGATTTCTTCCTTATACAATATTTTAACTATTTAAATATTGCATTGATGTCTGTCCTTTAGAAAAATCTCCATCTATTTTTCTTTTGCTAAAAATCATATAGAGAATATACACTCACCGGCCACTTTATTAGGTACACCTGTCCAACTGCTCGTTAACACTTAATTTCTAAGCAGCCAATCACATGGCGGCAACTCAGTGCATTTAGGCATGTAGACATGGTCAAGACAATCTCCTGCAGTTCAAACCGAGCATCAGTATGGGGAAGAAAGGTGATTTGAGTGACTTTGTACGTGGCATGATTGTTGGTGCCTGAATGGCTGGTCTGAGTATTTCAGAAACTCACGCACATCCATCTCTAGGGTTTACAGAGAATGGTCCGAAAAAGAAAAAACATCCAGTGAGCGGCAGTTCTGTGGGCGGAAATGCCTTGTTGATGCCAGAGGTCAGAGGAGAATGGCCAGACTGGTTCGAGCTGATAGAAGGGCAACAGTGACTCAAATAACCACCCGTTACAACCAAGGTGGGCAGAAGAGCATCTCTGAACGCACAGTACGTCGAACTTTGAGGCAGATGGGCTACAGCAGCAGAAGACCACACCGGGTGCCACTCCTTTCAGCTAAGAACAGGAAACGAATCGGTTACATAACTGAAGCGAAAATCGCCAGTAGCACAAGCACGGCCAGGAACGCAATACTCGTTCCCTCATCTAGAGAGAACCGAGGTTACGTTAGGTAACCGATTCGTTCTCTTACGAGAGGTTCTCTCGTATTAGCTTACGCTACGGGAACCCCTGGTCAACGCCGTGCGTGCTAAGCATCCACTATTAGTCCCGCGGGGCACCCCGGGGAAACTCTGTAAGTGGGAATGAATATCTGTACCTGAGACAAAAAAGGCCAGCGAGCGGGCCTGTGATTGTGTAGTACATAAGCACGTTATAGAGAGGGACAGAGCGAACTCGGTCTGTGTACTTAACCCCCTATAGTGCAGCTCAACCAGAAGAGCTGAAACATACTAGACTGCTAGTAGTTTAGCCTGCAAGGCGGGTACTTCCAGATTGTAAAATCTGACAAAGGTGGAGGGGGAAGCCCATCCCGCTGCCACGCAAATGTCGTGAATGGAAATTCCGCTGGACCATGCCCACGATGAGGCCATGCCTCTAGTGGAATGAGCCCTGATGCCCAGATGGCATGGCAGGTCTTTTGATGCGTATGCTGCTGCAATTGCATCGACTATCCATCTGGATAGAGACTGTTTCGAGGCGGCCAACCCCTTGGTGCGCCCACCGAACGAAACAAAAAGCTGCTCGGATCGTCTGACCGGAGCAGTGCGAGTAACGTATAATCTCAGGGCCCTGACCGGACATAGGAGATTAGAATCAGATTCGCTATCGGATGCAGGCAGAGCCGATAGGGATATAACTTGTGCCCTGAACGGGGTGCCAATCGCTTTGGGGACATAGCCATGCCTAGGTTTGAGAACGACTAAAGAGTCATTAGGTCCAAACTCAAGACAGGACGCGCTGGTGGACAGCGCGTGCAGGTCTCCCACCCGTTTTACTGACGCAAGCGCGAGAAGAAAAACGGTCTTAAGCGACAGGTACTTTGGGTCCACGGTGCTTAACGGTTCGAATGGGGGAGCTTTCATAGCATCGAGAACTATGGATAGGTCCCAAATCGGCACCGAAGGGGGGCGAGGGGGGTTCATCCTTCTAGCTCCCCTGAGGAAGCGGACTACCAGCCCGTCTTTGCCCAGTGACTGACTGCGCCGGGGTTTAGCAAACGCCGCGACGGCTGCCACATTATACCTTAAGAGTGGACGGGGATCTGCCCTTGTCCAGCATCTCTTGGAGGAAATTTAGCAAGGAGGGAACCTCGCATAACCGTGGGTCCAGACCCTTTTCGGTGCACCACTTTGAGAACACGGACCATTTTGACGCATAGAGCCTTCTGGTAGAAGCCGCTCTAGCCTGCATGATCGTGTTTAACACTCCCTCTGGCAGAGCAACGGGTAGTTGTTGATCACCCACGCGTGTTAGCGCCCAGCGCTCTGGGTGGGGATGCCAGATCGTGCCGCGAGCTTGGGAGAGGAGATCTGCTCTGACTGGAATGGGCCACGGCGCTGTCTGTGACAGCTGCGTGAGCTCCGGAAACCAAGTCTGACCCTCCCAGTGCGGGGCTATGAGGAGCACCGAGTGCTGCGCTTCTCTGATTCTCTGAAGCACCTGTGGTAGCAGAGAGACCGGAGGGAAAGCATAAAGCGGGCGGCTGGGCCAGGTTTGGGCTAGCGCGTCCTCGCTCCTTGAGAAAAATATCGGGCAGTGGGTGTTCTCCGCCGAGGCGAAGAGGTCCACCTCTGCTCTGCCGAATAGACGCCACAGTTTCTGAACTGTGAGAGGATGCAGGGACCATTCCCCGGGGGGAATGGGGTTCCTGGACAGGCTGTCTGGACCGTCGTTCAGCTGTCCCGGCACGTGCGTCGCTCTGAGCGAGAGCAAGTGACACTGAGACCAAACTAGGATGCGTTCTGTCAGTCGGAAAAGATTCCTGGATCTGACTCCGCCCTGACGGTTTAGATAGGAGACCACGGCTATATTGTCCGAACGGATCAGCACGTTGTGGCCCTGAACGCGCGGGAGAAAACGCATGAGCGCGTTCTCGACCGCCAACATTTCCAAACAGTTTATGTGTAGGAGGCCCTCCTGGGCTGACCAGGGGCCGAAGGCCGGTGAGCCCTCGCAGACCGCTCCCCAACCCTTGTTGGAAGCGTCCGTCGAGATGACTTTTCGGCATGAAACTGTCCCCATGGAAACGCCGCGCTGAAACCATTCTGCCACTAACCATGGCTGCAGAGCTGCGATACAGGTCTGCGTTACCTTTATCAGCTGGTGGCCTGTGGTCCACGCTCGGTGAGACACACGGCTCTTCAACCAGAGCTGAAGCGGGCGCATGCGCAGTAACCCCAGCTGGAGTACCGCGGAGGCTGAGGCCATACAACCCAACGCTCTCTGAAAGGTTTTCACAGGCGTGAGTCTGTTCATCTGAAAAGATGCGGCGAGACGCTGCACACGGTGCGCGCGCTGCGTCGACAGACGCGCCGTCATCGTGACCGAGTCCAGCTCTATACCCAAGAAGGAGATAGTCTGACTGGGTTGTAGTACGCTCTTTGTCCAGTTGACAGAGAGGCCCAAAGCTTTCAGATGTTCGAGGAGAACTGTACGATGAGACAGTAACTCTCTCTGAGATTGTGCCAAAATCAGCCAGTCGTCCAAGTAGTTCAGTATTCGCAGCCCCTGACTCCGCAGGGGGGCGAGCGCCGTATCCATGCACTTCGTGAACGTACGGGGTGCTAGGGATAGGCCAAACGGTAGGACGGTGTATTGATAAGCCTGGCCTTCGAAGGCGAAACGTAAGAATGGCCTGTGAAGGGGATTTATCTGAATCTGGAAGTATGCATCTTTCAGATCTAGTGATATGAACCAGTCCCCCTGGCGCACATGCGCGAGGAGTTTCCTGATAGTGAGCATTTTGAACGGTCTCTTTATGAGAGCTTTGTTCAGAGTTCTGAGGTCTAGTATTGGTCTGAGACCGCCGTCTTTCTTGGGGACAAGAAAATAACGGCCGTAAAACCCCGACTCGCTCATAGCCAGAGGCACTCTCTCTATAGCCCTCTTGCACAGCAGACTCGCTATTTCTGAACGGAGCAGTGGCACTGCTTCTGGGTTCACAGTAGTTTCTAGCCGCGCTCGGAAGCGAGGAGGGCGGCGACGAAACTGTAAGCGATAGCCTAGCTTTATTGTGCTTAACACCCACTGGGAGATTCCCGGAATGGCTTCCCATGCCATGAAGCATGACGCTAGGGGGTGAATGGCTACATGGTCCCCATTGCCGCACTTCGCGGGCTGCGTGAGCGCGCTGACAGTGCTTATAACAGCGGGACTTACACTTGGAGAGGAGTTTAATGGCCCTGTAACAGAGTGAGCAGAGGTGGGACGCGCGCACGGGCTCGTGGGCGCGCTTATGTACTCTGAGACTCGAGCGGGGCTTGCCCGCTTTATGAGAGTGGACTCTGTGTGAGACAGGGGAACTGAAGTGCTTTTGTGTATGAGTGAACACAGTGTTGTGGGCACATTTCGTACACAAGAGGCTTTTATGCTCTTTTTGAGATTTCTCTGGGTCGCCGTGAAAACGGCGTTTGTGCTCATGCAAGCGGGAAGGGAGACCGGCTTGGTTATGGCAGAAAACACTGCTGTAGTAGCCGCCTGGGCGGGGACTATCAGAGGGCAAATCTTTGACGGCGGTCCGGCCGCAGCGGGAGAGCGCCGTCTTTTTCTCAGCTGTGCTAGGCAGACTTTGGTTGCTCAGGTTTCAGCGTAATTCTAGGCCGAGGCCCCCGGGGAGGCGGCGGCCTGTGACGGCTGTCAGAGCGGGAACGCGGGCGGCCGCCCTGGCGTCGCTGAACAGTCTGGTTGTGCTGAGCTGTGCGCTGGGGTGGGGCTCGTGCAGGAGGCTGATCTCGTGGGCGGCCTGCAGAGGAGCTAGCGCGACGAGGCAGAAAGAGGTTCATGGCCTGCGAGGCTTTCTGTACTTCGGAGAAGCGGTCAACGATACCCGTGACGGCAGATCCGAAGAGGCCGGCTGGAGAGAGCGGGGCGTTGAGAAAAGCGGCGCGCTCGGAGTCTCCCATGTCGGCGAGAGTGAGCCATAGGTGTCTCTCAGACACACAGATGGCGGCCATGCATTTCCCCAGGGCTAGAGCAGCAGACTTTGTGGCGCGAAGGGCAAGGTCCGTGGCGCTCCTCAAATCCGCGACAGAAGGGGGGTTCTTTCCGCTCTCATCCCACTCACGCAGCAAATCGCCTTGTAGAATTTGCAGCACAGACATCGAGTGGAGTGCAGACGCTGCCTGGCCGGCGGCTGAGTATGCGCGGCCATGAAAACTTGAAGTCGCTCTGCAGGCTTTTGAGGGAAGCACAGGTGATGAGCGCCATCTAGCAGAGGGCGGGCATAAGTGTGCGGCGACCAAGTGTTCAACAGGCGGGATGGTGAGGTAGCCCTTCTCTGCGGCTCCGTCCACAACGCGGAGCGGGGTGGAAGAATCAGAGCTAGATCTGGCAGAGAGCGGGGCATTCCAGGACTTAGAGAGCTCAGCGTGCAGCTCGGGCAGGAAGGGCGCAGCCCTCTTGGCAGCGGGAGTCGAGCGCTGGCGGAAATAGCTGCCGTCCATACGGTTGATGGTCTGCTCGGGGGGAGGAGACCAATCGAGACCGAGGCGCTCGACGGCCTGTGTGAGGAGGCGCATTAGCTCCTCTTCAATGCCAGCGCGAGTCCTGGATGATTCGCGGTTCGAAGAGACCTGAGAACCGGACCAATCCTCACTGTCGGAAGCGAGAATCGAACATGTGTCCTTGATGTCCGCGGCGTCATCGGAGGCAACAGAGCGGCCACTCGGCGGCAACTGTTCGTCCGGAAGCGGCGGAGAAGGAGAGCGGGAGGCTACAGGCTCCGGCGGGATGAACGCTTCTTGCTGGGGCTCCGGCGGCCTCTGAGCGCGGCGTTTTTTCTTCCGCGGCGCAGACAGAGGCGGCTTGGGAGCATTCTTTGCAGCCAACAGTCGAGCCCGCAGGGTCAACATAGGCATAGTGTCGCAGAGGTCGCAGCCGCCATCGGCGAGGGCGACTTCGGCGTGCTCCGGTCCGAGGCAGAGGGCGCAGATAACGTGGCGGTCTCCGGCCTCGAGGGGAGCGCGGCATGAGCCGCAGGAATTTCGAGACATCTTTAAAAAGACGCTCGCTCTTTTAGATATAATAGGAATCTGAGTAAAGGATACACTCCGTCGGATGGCGCTAGCTCACAGGACGGCTGAAGGTGGCGAAGACGGCCGGCTTCCTCAGTCTCCCAAACGCTCGCTAGAAGGTGCCTTTTCGACGACGGCGGCTTCTCTCTCAGGATCAGCAGATGCAGGTGCGTCGCTGAAGTATGAAAAAATCAGATTATTCTGCCTATTTCGGGGTATTTATGGTCTCGTCCACACCCGTTTCGGCGGGCGGTGACGTAATGAGAGCGAGACAGACTCTCATTGGTCGCGGGTTCACCGCGCCCCCTCATAGGCTTAAGCAGTTCTCCGTGAGCGAACCAATGAGCAGCTAGCTAGCTTCTCATGGTCTGCTGCAGCTGAACTGCGTTGACAATGGATACAAAAATTATAGGATAATTTTTTGGCTTCAATTTCTCAGAAAGATGGAATCTTTCCCGTAGCGTAAGCTAGCTTACGCAATACGAGAGAACCTCTCGTAAGAGAAATGAAAGCGTAGCGTAAGTTCTGCCAGGAAGACTCAATTGTTACGTCATTTATTACCTTCTCATCTATCCAATCGTGTTCTAATACGTGAAGTATAAAAGATCCTTACTTACACTTGTCTGAGTTCGCAGATGCCGACGCTTTCACTTATCCATCTCACGTCATCAAAAGCCTCAACAGCGTCAGCTCAGCCAGGATAGAAATGTCATCCTCAACAACTTGTCAAGCAAAAGAACCTCGCTGTCTGCACGAGTGCCATTATCCTGCAGATCACGATCCACCGTCATGAATCAGCAACTCTGCAAGTCACGAGAGGCGATCTTCTTCGCTGGTTTCAAGTTCAAGCTCCACTTCCAAGGCTTTCAAGTCGGTTTTTCAAGTTTTGGTAGGCGCTTCACCAGCCACTGCTATTATGTCCCCTCTATCATGATTATACTTCATCCAGGTAAGTATTCTCCGTTGCTTCCTAGTACACCAGCGACAGAGTTCAAATTGGTGTCCTGTCCACGGTGACGTGGCGCCGCGCGTTTCTAATTACTGATCTACAGACTGCAACGGGGCTGGATAGCTCGCCTTAAAGGGGAAATGTTCGTAGCAGTTTCCCATCACCGATATTCCTCGGTATAGTGGGAAGTTCGCACTATCAACTGAGTAACGAAAAAAATATATATATATTTAGGCCTACTTAATTCATATAATAAGTAGCCTACCCTAATACTTAAAATTAGATCTTCAATATTGGAAATGTGTTCAATTGCTGTGATACTCAACCTTTCCTGATGACTACTTAATCAATGTATGTGATGGATATTTCCACATCAATGTACAGAGAAATACAGACTAAGGATGCTCCGGTCAAAGACCACATGTACTTAGCCAAAAAAAAAAAAAAAAAAAAAAAACAAAAAAAAAACTGCAATCTAATAGTCATATTAGTTTTATCAAGTCATTCCAATCACCAGAACTAATCAGTGAAGGAGACTCGAGGGACATTTTCTTTGCTCAACTGTATGATTTACATGTTCATGTTTCTTTCTATTCAAGACTCTCAACTGTTTGTTGTGGCCAGCGATCTGCCAGCCATGAATGGGGCTATTTCTGCAAAGAGCAATTTGGGAGCCATGTCAAGCATATGCTGCGCATCTGAGAAAAGGATTCTACACTCAAAAAATCAACAGATCAAGTATCATTTAGGTAATGATAGTAGCTTCTTGACAGGAAGCCGTCACCTTACTTCAGGTAAGTACTGTATTCAGATTCAGATTTAGTCGTTTTAAGAATAAAAAATAAAAAATAAAAATAAAAACACTAGATAAAGGGTGCATGGCCAATCTCAGATTCAGATATCTGGATCAGTAAAGGTCAGATGAATCTTCTAAGCTCACTCAAGCTTGTTTCGTCCACTCTTCTCAAAAATCATCCTATAGCGGTCGTTAGCGTCCGTTGGGATTTAACGTGGTCGCAAAACATTATATCGTTGTACAAACGAAGCATGGTTGTTATCAAGGCAGATCTTATTATTAGGCGATCATGCCATTCCTGAGACGTTAGTTTGGCCATCAATCGTCTTCAATTTATAATTAAGTTTGCGCTCATTTCCTGCCCACCGCAAAGCCATAACTACGCGCTGTCACTCTTCATTCCAGGTTTTCAGACTGCTTCGCCCTTCCGCAATCCGGATCCATCACCCGGCCCTCTTCTAACAGAGATTGTTAAATTAGTCGCTCTGCTCAATCCAGCTAGACTTTATATCTCTGAAGATTCCTCTTTTCACATCCTGATCAGGGCCGATTGTTCCTTCCTCATCTACAATTACGAAAATCGTGATTAAATATTTCTTCCATTCATAGTTTGCTCACAGGCATTCAAATTCACGCAAGTATTTTAATCCTAATTATCCAAGTCGTCCACCGTACCTTCTTTGTTTGCTACTTCAGGCATAGCCAAGTCCTGTAGTAAACCTCCAATAAAAGCCTGCCAATCACATTGTATCACAAAGATAAAAAAGGTGTATAATTGTGCCCTTTTCGCAGAATATGTGGTGGGTCTCCGGTGTGTATGTGGGGTTCGGCTCGGAATGCCCACAGATAATTTTGAATCCCTTTATAATTTTTATCCCTTTGGATGTGGTAGGGCTGCTGCTCCCGGCACAGGGGTCGGAGTTTCAACAGCTCGTTTTGCAGCTTCGATTACCTCTCACCGACAATTTTAAAACTGTTCGCTTTGTTCAACCGGAATCATACAAGATGGAGACTCAAGAAGTGTCAACACATAGACAATATTCCAAATGGTCATTGATGAATGATGTAGCTCATGCGTAGCTATCTTTAGTCACTGATTGGCTTATGTCTCGATAATCTATAAATCATATCCTGTGGGCAGATTCATGCAAATTAGGGTTGTGAGGCACTAACCCAGGAGGAATGTCGTTTAGCTCCTCTCAGCGTTGTTGTAGTCTTTAAAAAGCAATTCCTTCAATGGAATTCTCCCACTGCTTGAACTTTGAGTGCTGTAACCGTGCAGGCGTTGGTTATGCTTAAACGGCAACATTACACACTAAGTAAGTTAGAAAAGCAAATCCATCCATCCCCCCCCTTTATTACCTTCCGGCCTGGTCTCTTTTCCTATTGTTGTATTCAGATTGTAGCTGTGTCTGTTA
Organism: Chrosomus eos; assembly: GCA_036326025.1. Taxonomy (NCBI): domain Eukaryota; kingdom Metazoa; phylum Chordata; class Actinopteri; order Cypriniformes; family Leuciscidae; genus Chrosomus; species Chrosomus eos. The sequence goes on along the minus strand of CM070838.1, from coordinate 7,245,476 downwards.
CAGCGTTCATGGCTCATGCATCCAGGGGATTCACTCCAGGAGCTAAATACTCAGATTTTCCCCATGGTTTCTTTTGATTTAAGTTTTTCACCTAATTTACTCGCTTTCTTAAGAACTCTAAGAATGACTCTCAAGGCTCTGTATCACATTATCATTTATAAATTAGTAATAAATTCTGTCCCTTCTCATCTATGATTAAATTCCCCTCGATTTACCCTAACTAACGGAGTACTCTCTAAGCTGGTTCAGGACTCATCAGTTTCTGTCCTTAAAAGCCGCAGTCTATCTCCCTCCCTGTATACTGGTCATTCCATTCAGGATTGGTGCAGCCACTACAGCAGCTGAACGTAAGACCTGATCTAAAGATCATTCTCGAAGCTCAGCAAGCTCTGCAGTAACGATTCAGGTAAATTCCTACGCAACTACTGGTGGTGGTGTCATGCTTTATCTATCTGGCGATAGTCTAAGCTACAATAATTCGCCCTTGCGTCTCGCTGGCAATACGGTCCTTAGGGGCCCGGCTTCGCGCAGCCTAGTGGCTCTTCTATGCGCATTTCGGTATGCGTAGCACTAGCGACTCAGCTAACCTTGTCTATGCGTGGCTTAGCATTACCTTGTCTCTGTTGGCTCAGCGTGGCCTTATCTATGCGTGGCTCAGCGTGGCCTAGCGTGGCCTTATCTACGCGTGGCTCAGCGTGGCCTTAATGCGTGGCTCAGCGTGGCCTTATCTATGCGTGGCTCAGCGTGGTCTTATCTATGCGCGGCTCAGCGTGGCCTCGTCTCTGTGTGGCTCAGCGTGGCCTCGTCTCTGTGTGGCTCAGCGTGGCCTCGTCTCTGTGTGGCTCAGCGTGGCCTCGTCTCTGTGTGGCTCAGCGTGGCCTCGTCTCTGTGGCTCAGCGTGGCCTTGTCTCTGTGTGGCTCAGCGTGGCCTTGTCTCTGTGTGGCTCAGCGTGGCCTTGTCTCTGTGGCTCAGCGTGGCCTTGTCTCTGTGTGGCTCAGCGTGGCCTTGTCTCTGTGGCTCAGCGTGGCCTTGTCTCTGTGGCTCAGCGTGGCCTCGTCTCTGTGTGGCTCAGCGTGGCCTTTTCTCTGTGGCTCAGCGTGGCCTCATCTCTGTGTGGCTCAGCGTGGCCTTGTCTCTGTGGCTCAGCGTGGCCTTGTCTCTGTGGCTCAGCGTGGCCTCGTCTCTGTGTGGCTCAGCGTGGCCTTGTCTTTGTGGCTCAGCGTGGCCTTGTCTCTGTGGCTCAGCGTGGCCTTGTCTCTGTGGCTCAGCGTGGCCTCGTCTCTGTGGCTCAGCGTGGCCTCGTCTCTGTGGCTCAGCGTGGCCTCGTCTCTGTGGCTCAGCGTGGCCTCGTCTCTGTGGCTCAGCGTGGCCTCGTCTCTGTGGCTCAGCGTGGCCTCGTCTCTGTGGCTCAGCGTGGCCTCGTCTCTGTGGCTCAGCGTGGCCTCGTCTCTGTGGCTCAGCGTGGCCTCGTCTCTGTGGCTCAGCGTGGCCTCGTCTCTGTGCGGCTCAGCGTGGCCTCGTCTCTGCGTGGCGCAGCGTTTAAAAAATAAATTAAATGTTAAGCGTCAGCTAATGCGTAAACGTATCATGTAGTTCAGCAGCAGAAAAGTATATTTCATATAAAGCAAAACATGCTCCACTTTATAGATTGTAGAGTTACTGTTCCCACGACGATATCAATGGAACTCCATAATATCCTACTTCTATGGAAATTGATACATCCATGTCTACCAGCTGTTCGCTAACTCTTTTCTTTCTTCTATTTTAGAATCTACATAATATACGGCTGGTGGGTATACTTTTCTTTTACTTTCTTTGGGGGTGGGCCCCGTCCAGTGGAATTATCTTCCACCCATTCTTGGGGGTCGGCTGCGCCCCTGCCTTCATCTTCAGGCAGGATATGCAGAATCCGTACCCTCGGATCGCGAGTTACGGACGGGGCCTACGCCAAAGAACTTTATTGCATATATGGCTTGCTGAGCTGTTAATAAAATGCATAATTGTACAGTATCTTATCTCCCGAGTCTTTCTGGTAGAAATGAAAGCGTAGCGTAAGTTCTGCCAGGAAGACTCAATTGTTACGTCATTTATTACCTTCTCATCTATCCAATCGTGTTCTAATACGTGAAGTATAAAAGATCCTTACTTACACTTGTCTGAGTTCGCAGATGCCGACGCTTTCACTTTCCACCATCCTCCCCACCTCCACCAAGATGGTCTTCGCTCCATCCTTCCCACCACCACCAGGTCGGCCCCTTCCAATACCCCAAGGGGGGGTCGGCTGCGCCCCTGCCTTCATCTTCAGGCAGGATATGCAGAATCCGTACCCTCGGATCGCGAGTTACGGACGGGGCCTACGCCAAAGAACTTTATTGCATATATGGCTTGCTGAGCTGTTAATAAAATGCATAATTGTACAGTATCTTATCTCCCGAGTCTTTCTGGTAGAACTGAGGCTACACTGTAAAAAAATTCCGTAAAACTACGGTCCAATGTACCATATAAATTTGAAGGATTTTTCCGTATTTGTCTTTTACAGGTCATTTACCCGTATTTTGAATTACACGCGTTGCATTGTGGGAACAAAAACCTGGCGGCGCTTAAAGTTTAAGACGCAACCGCCATTACACAGGCAGATGACCGCGGCCAAAGTTGCTTATTAAAGTCGGATTTCGGGTGTGTGGAAGCCATTCTGACACTTCTATGGTAAAATACGAAATTTATGTTCAAATAAGCTGTTAACGTAACGTTATTTAGTTGCCATCTGGCATGTTAGGCAAATGAATGTCGGAGCCGTCGCATTTATCATTTTATGCATATCGTCACACATTAAAAGATTTAGTATACACTCGTGGAAGTTCCCTGATATAGCAGCTATGTGTTATAGTGTGCCCTCGTTGTAATTTGGTTTATTTACTTTTATTTGTGGGTGATACGGTTTATTTCTTGACGAGCGCATCCGTTAACCAGTTGTGATAAAATGCAGTAACGTTAGTGTTTTTGGAGCAATTTAATGCCTTCAAACATAAGCTACCAGAGGAATCGTCAAGAAAAGTAAAGGCCATTAAGACTTGCTTGATTTAAAAGGCATGAAGATACAACGTGAAGATACTGTGTGTGAAGATGCAGTAACTGTTACAGCTGGATCAAGAAAAACACCACCACCTTTTCTGCCAAATGAGGTAAGTTAACGTTATGTTTACGTTAGACTTGTTTTTGTCTTAGACGACGCACTGACACACACACACACACACAAATAATGACCACGAAATATTAATTTACATTTAACATGACTGCTATTATCTGTTACTCTTCTGCCTGTAACGTTGGTCTTTACCAGATCCCTCCTCAGTTTGTTTAATAGTTTTTCTGTTGTTTTCGTATCTAATTGACAGGACTTTGCTGCTGTAATTTTCATCCCAAGCACCACCTGCATGCTGCTTACAGGTTTGTATTTTTTTATTAGCATTTTTGTATTATTAATCACAATGCACTATGAGTGTTCAAAACTGGCAACACATTTAAATTTAAAGTCTGAGGAAAAATGTTGATAAAAAAAGTTGGTTGCTGAATACCCCCTTCAAAGATGTGTATGCTTACATGGTCAGTAAAAATACAAATTGTATAGGGAAAATTTAAACAACTATGTTTAAAGGAATAGTTCACTTTAAAATGAAAATTCTGTCATTTACTCACCCTCAAGTTGTTTCAAACCTGTATGAATTTCTTTCTTCTGCTGAACACAAAGATATTTTGAAGAATGTCGGTAACCAAACCATTAACTGGAGCCATTGACTTCCATAGTATTTTTTTTCCCTACTATGGAAGTCAATGGCTCCAGTTAATGGTTTGGTTACCGACATTCTTCAAAATATCTTTGTGTTCAGCAGAAGAAAGAAATTCATACAGGTTTGAAACAACTTGAGGGTGAGTAAATGATGACAGAATTTTCAATTTAAAGTGAACTACCCATTTAAAGCGGTTTTCTGAAATGATCGTGTAATGTAATATCTTTATAATTGTAATATCATTTTGTAATATCTTTTTTGTTTAAGGTGGTGGACATTCAGGATTGCTGTCATTCAAGAAGTTATTATTGACCACATCACTACCCCATTGAGGCAGTGAGCTACAAAATACCTGAAGAAAATGGCACTTATCCTGCCTGGAGTTCATATAAAGGTAAGCAACACATTTTTAATTAAATGATTTATAGATTGTTATTGTGTTTCTGTTTATTTAGTTGAAAATAATTAAACATATTATAATGTATAGTTGAGCAGACAAGCTAACATGACATGCAATTGGAGTCCACTGGAAACAAAAGTCTTAGCATTTTATATACAGTGTTTGAATTTGAAAGAATTAGAGATGGCTGATTATTTATAGTTGATAATTTAACGAACGTAAAATACTGTACAATTGTTTTTAAACCTCAACCTGGTCTGCATGATACTTTGTAGGTCATTTTCCTTCATTTAATGTCTTGCGTAGCTAAAATATATCTTTTTTTTCTTCATATCCAACTTTTCTGTGCAGAAATCCTGAACGAAGGTTGAAAAGGCTGAGATGAAGGAAACCAAACGTCTATACATTCCTCCAAGACTGCTATATGAACTGTTGTATGAACAACTTCGAAAAACCATGTAAAGTTTTAGATTTTGTCAAATCTCAAAATGGAACTTTAACTGAACATAACAATCACTCCTTCATCTAGGCGATAGACGGGGATCGGCACTTCCTCATCAAACAGATCCAGTATAATCTACCTGATGAACATCTACGTCCAGCCCTGAACCCTCTACCTGTGTCGGCACGGAGAGAACAACGACAACCTGGAGGGACAGCTGGGCCGTAATGCAGGCCTTTCGAGACACAGGTACGGTTAACCGCAGACAGAACCATTACAGTACACTGCAACTAAATTTGAAACATCTTGATGGATAGGCCACATACTGTTCTCTCCCCTCTGTAGTTTTTGGTGGCTAAACCCGAGTCTGCAGTCCTACCAGGACCTGGTCCAATCAGTCCGGTGGCTCTGAAGAATTTACTACACATTTCTTGGTGAGTGATGAGTTTTCCCCACCTAAAATCTTTGTTTTGACACATTTTGTATGTCAGTAATAGTGTTTTGTATTTCTTTTACAGCCTTCATCTTACCTGAAGACAAGAAGAGTACCACCCCCCACCCCACCCCAATCCATGTTCCTCTGAAACACCTTTTCCCCCTCACACATTTTAAATATAATTTATTCAGTGGATGTGATTGTTGTAATGTTAACAAAGTGTCATCAATTGGCAGACTTGATACAATTTAGAGATGAGAAACTATATATACTTTTCCCTTTTGTGTTTTTTTTTCCTTTATATTCTAGTTTTCTTGGAATTGTTGTAGATCTATAAGTAAATAAAAATATGTTTTAATCACAGAAGATTTGTTTGAAATGTTTTCAACAAGTTATCATTACACTGTTAACTAACAGAAAAGTAAAATTTCTATTTGCTGTAGGTATATTGCCTAAATTCATCTGTTTTATTTTTACTGTAGGAAAACCATAAATTAACAGACATTTTTCATCTTTTAATTACGGAACAAAGTCCGGGTAATGAGCTGCCAGTACATTTTCTGTTATTTTACGGATTTATTTAATATTTGTGTTTTTTTACTGTAATATCATTAAATAACAGAAAGTGTCCTGTTTTTTTACTATAAATACATCATTAAATGACAGAAAGTGTCTGGTCTTTTACTATACATACACCATTAAATAACAGAAAATTTCTGTTTTATTTACAGTGGGCACACTGTGAATTAACAGAAAATTTCTGTTTTTTAATTACGGGACAAAGTCCGGGTAATGAGCTGCCAGTACTTTTTCTGTTATTTTACGGAATTATTTCTTAGAGTGTACAATTTGCACAAGCTCATCGAAATTGGACAATAGAAGATTGGAAAAACGTTGCCAGTCTGATGAGTCTCGATTTCTGCTGCGACATTCGGATGGTAGGGTCAGAATTTGGCGTCTACAACATGAAAGCATGGATCCATCCAGCCTTGTATCAACGGTTCAGGCTGGTGGTGGTGGTGTCATGGTGTGGGGAATATTTTCTTGGCACTCTTTGGGCCCCTTGGTACCAATTGAGCATCGTTGCAACGCCACAGCCTACCTGAGTATTGTTGCTGACCATGTCCATCCCTTTATGACCACAATGTACCCAACTTCTGATGGCTACTTTCAGCAGGATAATGCGCCATGTCATAAAGCTGGAATCATCTCAGACTGGTTTCTTGAACATGACAATGAGTTCGCTGTACTCAAATGGCCTCCACAGTCACCAGATCTCAATCCAATAGAGCATCTTTGGGATGTGGTGGAACGGGAGATTCGCATCATGGATGTGCAGCCGACAAATCTGCGGCAACTGTGTGATGCCATCATGTCAATATGGACCAAACTCCCTGAGGAATGCTTCCAGCACCTTGTTGAATCTATGCCACGAAGAATTGAGGCAGTTCTGAAGGCAAAAGGGGGTCCAACCCGTTACTAGCATGGGGTACCTAATAAAGTGGCCGGTGAGTGTATGTAAAGAATACACAATGTATCAGGACTAAGTTGGGCTTCACCAAACTTTATTCAGAGCTAATACCCAAAATAGTATTGTGCCTGCTTCTGCTTTTAATTTGATTCTGCAATTTAGAAACTTTTAGTTTAGCATAATTTATAGAGTGTTGCAACAGTTCTTATGTTAGATTTACTCTTTTTACTCTTTACTCTTTTTTTAGATTTTTTTTTCGATGGTCGACTGAATGGGGATCGCGTCAGAGAGCCAGTGTTCTTCGAGTACTATTGAACGAGCCAATGGAATTGGCGTGCGTGATTCGCATCACACACTGCGGCGCGGGTATAAAAACGGAAGTGGATGCACGCACTAGTTGCCTTTCGCTTCGGAGCCGATCGTTTGATGTCTCTGAGCCATAATATATATATATATATATATATATATATATATATATATATATATATATATATATATATATATATATATATATATATATATATATATATATATATATTTACAATGAGCGAGTGTGTCTGTGTTCTTCAGGAAGACTCTACCAGTGCTGGTGTTCCCGAATGCAGCGGTGATCGCGAGCTTTGAGCTCTCAACTGCTGTTTTAACAGCAACAAATTCTAAATGTTTGTGTGTGTTGACGGCTGGTTAGAGGGTGGAAAAGTGAGTGCTTCACTGTTTCAGTTCACTGTTCAGTCTTCCCGCGTTATTCCCCTGTGTGCTCCGGCACTGATGACGGTCCTATTTTCTGAAAGAGCAACACGGGTGCGTTTGCGTCTTTTTCAAGATGGCATTCCACCTGTGCATTTCTGGATGTGGTCGTTCCCTTTTCCTCTCTGACGGTCACAATTGTTGCACCACGTGTTTGATCTGTGCATTTATATGTATATAAATATGTATATATTGTAGCGTATTTAGGGTGAATCTGAATAATTAAATATATTCTGGATAACTAAAATCCTAAGAGCCTTCAAAGGCCGGGAAGCTTCCAAACCAGCGTCCTTCCCCCAGGACTCAAAATTAACACACACACACACACACACACACATTCCACCAAACACACATCCCCCCCCCAGGAATGTGGAATGTGCCACAGGAAGTGAATGTTACAGAGAAAAGAAACTTCTCTTTTTAAAAGACATTTTAAACAGAAATATTCAATGTGTTTTATGTGTTTGTTTGTTCATGTTACATTGAAATAACTGAGTTTACCATTATGTATTTTTTACATGTAACTGCGTATTCCCTAGAATTCTAACGAAGGAGAAATGAATTCTGCATTCATATATATTCTATTATACTTCCCCTTTTGAATTGTACGAACAATGTATCTAATCTCATCTTACGATTTGTCTTTTAGGGGTTTGATCTATGTGTTGGGAAACTAATGGTATAAGGTCTTAAACTTTGCAAACTGTTTAACCAAATCCGTTTTTGGCAAGTTTGGTCTTGATAAACTCCAATCTTCGTTCCCCATTTGTTAATTGACATTACATTTTGCTAAACTTGGTGACACACTAGTATTATAAAAATTGTGAAGATTCTTCCCTTAAACACCCAATGAAATTAGGGAGTCAAATGCCTGGTTAGAACACAATGGGCCATAAAACCTCCCTCCAAAGAAAAAGCTCCTGATTGGACCCTCTTCCAAAAGAAGGCGGAAAAGTCAGGGCTTCAAAAGGACTGAACACCAGTTTAAACACTCTCTTACGTCCATGTCCGCGTGTCATGATGTAACGTCTCGCCTCCTGGCGAGCTTTTTTGCCTTTCTTTTATGTGTTCTAGTTTAGTTTGTGTTTTTAAGTCTTAAGATAAGTCCCCGGATTTAATTCCGATCGACGAGTGAAAAGAACCCCGCGTGACATATCTCTTCAGCAAATCCAACTACAAGGGACACTGCAACAAACGCGCTCTCTCTCTGAAGAAGAAGCACGCGCACGTAACCACGTGACGCGTCGTACTGAGAGATGCCCACGCGCTTCTCTGGGATCTCCCTTCGGAGATTTTTCGTTCCTGTTAGTCAAAGTTTTGTTTTCGTAGTCGACTCTGTTCACTTCCACCAAGTGAAACGGACTCAGTCGAACTATTTTCCGTTGGTAATGTTAACTCAAAGATTTCCAACCGCTGTTCAAAGACTCGCGCCGCATCACGTGACTATCCAAGGAACCAAGGACTCAGCTCACGCACGCGCACGGAGAACAAAAGATCGGCCGTCCAAAACGCGGCTAGACCATGATGCAGGCCGCTCAAGGAACACAGCAACGCATGAGAGAATCATTCCACATGCAAGTAAAATTAGGTTACCCTGTTTTCAGAGCATTAAGAATGTGTTTTGTGTTGTTTCAGAGAGGTTATCTGTCTAGGTGAATGTAACTCCCTTTCTCTCTCTCTTACTCGCTCTCACGCGTGTAAGTTATCCCTATCTCTATATCTCACACACTCACTCGTTCATTGTCTTATTGTTTTGTGTACTGCTATGTGTTTGTAAATACATATATCTCCCGTGTAAACGTAGTAAATGTATAAGTAGACATGCCTTATTAAATCATCATATTCACTTGACTGATTGATTCATTCTCTTTGCTCATTCTCAAGTTTCTTAAGTGCCAAAGATCTTATGCTACAAGCTTTACGAATTAATTAATTATTTCAATAATTAATATTTTAAAGAGTACTTATTATGGGGCAGGAAGCCCAATTCTTCTGGCCAGAGAATTGCGTTTCCTGCAATCCTATAAAGTAAGATAATATTGGGAAAACCCCACAATATTATTCTGACAATTGAGCTAAATTAATTTTGCCTGCTTTGTAAGACGTGGTCTGTGTAATTAACTGCAATCAACTTGTGGTTAAAATGAAAGGATTTCACATGTATACATACAGTACAGGTAAAATGACAGATTCTCCCTTAGAGGGAGATTTATTAACATGTAAGACTGATCTAATCCAAACATGTATGAATAATTATTAATTACCAATTATTAATTATGATATGCAAATTCCCCAGGGATTAGACCCGCCTAAAGTCTTTAGAATATGTATGTATATATGTTCAGCATCCTGAGGCAGCTTTTGTGGACAGCTCTTGTTCTCATTGCGGGAATATGACTGTCGCGGTGTTGAGATCGAGACTTGCCTTCATCCGCGAAGCGCGAGTCCCCATTACCATGCCCCACCCCCGGGTGCCGTGTGGGATGGGTGATCGGAGGATAGTGATGGATGTCTCACCCGGTAACCATTCCCTGTGGGCTCCTCACTCCTCCATCACACCGCAGCCCATGGAATTCCAGTTGAGCATGCTGGTCCCTCTGTAATGGACTGATCAGCTTTTTCAATGGGGGTTCCCCCTGAGGATAAGATGTCGTTAGCAGCATCGGAGAGTGAGCTGGCCTCTGGAAATGACGACTTGTCTGTATTATCTCCCTCTGGAAATGTAACATTGCCCAAGCCAGATCCAGAAATGTCAGCTATGCTGAAACGGGCCACCAAGGCTGCCGGGCTAGAGTGGAAACTCCACCGTGTCCCGTTCAGTCTCGGTTGGAGGATTAGTATCTCGGGGCGGGTTGCGCTGGTTCTCAGCTCGCCGCCCCAGTGCTTTTCTTTTCCGAAATGCATGTTTAGTTTCTAAACAACTTTCTCTGCCAGAAGCTGCCTGAACAGCTTTTCCCCCTCACTACCCTTGATGGAGGAACGGTGAAGGGTTGCGAGGTGTCCCTCCATTGGTGCGGTCTGTCATGACATATGTCTGGCGGCCGCTGCCTTTTGGGGGGATCCTCGTTCTCTTCCTAGGGCCTGTGAATTCTCATCCGTTCCAACGGGTAGAGTTTACAAAGCCTCTGGGCAAGCCGCTTCCTTTTTGCGTGCCATAAAAAATAAAAAAAACAACAACCATGGCATGCACGAGGGTAGCCCAGACCATGCACCGCACCGCATCCGGCCTCGCCCTCCGGGGCATGTAGCGTGTGCGATTGGTCTGGCGATGTCCACCTTTGTGGTCCAGGAACGCCATTGTTGGCTCAGCCTGGTTGATATGGCGGTGGCGGACAAGGTTCGGCTCCTGGTCTCCCCAATTTCCCAGGTTGGGCTGGTCGGCGACGCGGTGGAGAACTGTTAAAAATCCGGCATATCCTGCCCTGGCGGCCCGCTGCTGCCTCCACCCCACCACCGGTGGCAGTTCCTCCGCCTGCTCGTCACTGAGGGCGTTCCCCGGCCGCCGCTCCCGCTGGGCCTCCGCAGCAACCTCCACCCAGGTCTTAGCAAGGAGCCGGTCATAGAAGGAAACGCCCAGCCTGCTCCAAGCCAGGTGGCAAGTGACAGCGAAAGCATTACGGAGCGGGCCGCCCAGGAATGGATGAGGATGCTTTCGGAGTTGGAAAATCACTCCCTCCCCCCGGGTGAGGGCCGGGTGGAGTCTTTGTTTGTGTGTGTGTCTGTTCTGCCCCTGGCTCCCTAAACAAAACAAAAAAAGAAAAAAGCAGAGCAAGCCGTACCCACACTTCCATCTGTTCCTGGGTCCCAAGAGGGTCAGTCTGGTGGGTGTGACCCTGTATAGCCTTACATCCCTCAGCTCCTCCTTGGTCGCCAGCAGGCAGCTTGGTGCGTTCGAGGACCCGATCATCCGCCTTCTCACGCGCCTCCTGCCGCTAGTGGAGACAGGTAAGTGTTGCACAGCACACTAACACCACTTTCTCTACTTTGCTGCCCCACCTCAGGCTTGGCTATCCTGCTCAAGTCAGTGAAAATCATCACATTAGGTGTTGAGCAGACCTGCTCCTGAAAATCCAGTGATATTCATCACACCTAGTTTTGAGCAGTGCTCCTGACTTGTGCGTGCTTATCTTTTCCTGCTGGCGAAGGATTTGATATAGCCGCTCCTCCAGCCGGTATGAAGGCCAGTTGTAAACTCGTTCTTCATGCTACTAGGTGGTGGGTCGTGACCATCTTGGCCCAAGATTGGTCTGTAGCTCCGACCTGAAAGACATGTGCTTCAGATCTCTACATCCTGTGTGTTGCGTGTGAGGGTTGAAGTATCCGTACAGAGTCCTTCCCTTCGAGTGCTCCAAAGCCCGTTGGGTCTTCAGGTCAACTGGGAGAGAGAGTAATCTCGCCCACGGGTTGAGTATCTCTTTTTTGGAGATGGACTCGGTCCAACACGTCTCTCCAATGAGAGTGTGTTCAGCTAGTGTTGAAGTGAGAAAGGGTCCCACTAAAAGAACTTTCAGAGGCTCCTGGGGCATATGGTAGATGCAGCCATTGGCTTCCTCCATATGATGACCGCTTCAGTGCTAGCTTCACAATCGGGTCCCGAGGTGACCGTGGCAGAACAGCTCACCCTGTGTGACTATAGTTCATCCTGGTCAGCTGCCAAACCCTCTTCAACTGAGGGGCCATGTACAAAGTGCGTGTTTTAACGGGGGCCTGGGCGACCCTCGACTACACAGGCATTCATGCCTCGAGTTGTTAGACATTGTGACCGTTGCGTAAACATCCCTTGCATGTCACAACTCACCCGTCACCTCCTCCTTGGAGTCTGAAGCTTCTGTGGACGCTTTGTTCCACTCTTCCCGCTCTACTCAATCGTGCCGCCAACGAGCCTCACGACAGTTATAACCAGGGCAAGTGGAGACTCCATCCCCTGGGTCCAGCTGGGTCATGACCATTCCAGGGCCGCTCCGTTGCCTCTCCGGTTTCGTCTTCCTGCCAGTGTTTCTGTCCGAGTGGAAAACCCTTGGACAGACACTGGCTCTCAGCTGCCCCGGGGGCCCACAGAAATGCGTTTCCCCAGTGAGCCTACTAAAAGCGACTGCGACTCATGGTCGCCTTGCGCCTGCTCAAGTCAGTGAATTCATCACACTTCATGTTGAGCAGAAATGCTCCTGAAACTCAGTGAAGTTCGTCGCACTCAGGTGTTGAGCAGTAGTGCTCCTGAAGCTCAGTGAATCCTTTTTCACACTCAGTGTTGAGCGGAAATGCTCCTGTTGCTCTGTGAAGTTCTTCGCACTCAAGTGTTGAGCAAAAATGCTCCTGTAGCTTAGTGATTTTATCACACTCAGGTGTTGAGCAGAAATGCTCCTGAAGCTCAGTGAACTTATCACACTCAAGTGGTGAGCAGAAATGCTCCTGAAGCTCAGTAATCTTCACATGTTGTGTTGAGCAGTGCTCCTGTCTTTTTGTGCCCGTCGCTTGCACCTATGGTGCCAAGTCAGGAAGGAATAGGTCTTCATAGTTGCCCCTTATTGGCCCAACCAGACCTGGTTTCCATCGACAGCCTTCATGACTTCCCCTGAACACCTTTTCAGGGACGGGGCACGATGGCACCCGCGTTCTATCCCTGGAGATTCCGGGCGGTCTTACATCTGAACACGGAGGTTCAGGTGGCTTTCACAGAGACATGTGATAGTTACCATCACTTCTGTGAGCACCCCCTAGAAATCCTCGGTGTTTAAACGACGCTCATCGTGATGCAGAAGTATGGAGAAGCACGTCCCTGATCGTCAGGATCCTGAGGAGCAAGGTAATGTAAATCCTTGCGTCCCTCTTTATCCTTTTGGGCCTTATCTCTGGTGCAACTGGACTGCAGAGACCGCTCCTGGGCCACTGCAGGCAGTGAGTTAAAAATTCTGTTATATCAGTTCTCCTGCTCGCATGGTCTCTACTAGAGGGCAGGGACTTGCTCGCTTTCGGTCAACGTATTGTGCCTGGAATTCGGACCGGCTAACTCTCACAAGCTGAGACCCCGGCTTGGATTGTGCCCAAGGTTCCTACCTCTCCCGTAATAGGAGCAGGTGGTGAGCCTGCAAGCGCTGCCCTGGAGGAGGCAGATCCAGCCCTGACTTCTCTGTCCGTTCGCTTATAGCGATTAGACGTGTGCAGAACGCAAGCCATAGACCTCAGACCAGCTCTTATCTGTTAGGAATTCAGCAGAGATGGAAGGCTGTTTCCAAGCAAAGTTGGCCACTTAGTGCCTACTTTCATTTCGGTAAAAAAATTCAGAGATGCAACATGTTCACTTAGGTGTTGAGCTCCTCAATGATGAGTGTAAAGTGCTCCGCCTGGGCTTTGACGATATGCTTTGCTAAACAGATTCTAGAGTTGGGGGCTGGATGACACCTAATTGAACCGCTGCTTCCCGTGGGCTCCCTTCTCATGAAGTCAATTTCACCGTGAGCCCGGTTCAAGTGTCGACTTGCTGCGCCATTCCCCTCCTATGGACTGGATGCATGCGCTTTCTACTCCAGTGAGTTCCCTTAAACCGAACCCTGTTGAGTTTCTCCATACCCCTCCGACGTCAGACGTGCAAAACATCTGGTGTCAGGCCTACCACTCGTAAGCAGTGTGGAACCTGTGTTAGGCTGGGTCCATATGTTGCGGTCCCTACGGGTATCCCACATGTGTATTCTTCCACGATACGACTCCCTACGGCGAGCCCGTGTCTTCCCTCGGCAGAGTTTCTCTGCCGTCACTGTCCGGTGAGTCTCCCCCCGTCTTAGGCTGGAGCCACCCCAGTGACATTCAATATGTCGTACTGCCCAGTCATCCGCCAGTTCATATGTGTATTCTCCACATTACCTCCCTTTGGGTAGGATGTGGCTTCCGCAGCGTCCCTTCCTTCCAATGTACGGGAACGCTTTCCCAGTGATCCTGTTGGAACAGCAGTGACTTCCCAGGCCTAAGCCCTGTCCTTCCCCACCTTAAAATTGCGGGGGATCAGGAGGCTTTTGTTTAGGCACTGGAAGGTGGCAGCTTTAGTGGCGTTTTCAAAGGTTATCCCCATTCAGTCTACCGTCGACTACGTCTGATGTTATCGACTGAAAGGGAACGTCCTGGTTGCGTATGCAACCCACCGTTCCCTGAAGGAGGGAACGGAGGATGTAGCCCCCTTGCCACTACTGCTGGACCAACGCTGACTCCGGGTTACGCTCGGCTCCTCGGCGAAAAACTAACTAGTGCGTGCATCCACTTCCGTATTTATACCCGCGCCGCGGGGGCGGAGTGTGTGATGTGAATCATGCACGCCAATTCAATTGGCTCATTCAATAGTACTCGAAGAACATTGGCTCTCTGCCGCGATCCCCATTTAGTCAACCTTTGACTACGTCCTGGAGGGAACGGTGGGTTGCATATGCAACCAGGACGTTCTGTGTTGTAATGAATTTAATCGTTCATTACAACACAGTGTGTGATGCGAATCATGCACGCTAATTCAATTGGCTCATTGTAATGAATTTAATAGTTCAGTTAAGTTACTGTTTGGTGAAGGTCTTGAACAGACAGTTTGCACAGTAGTAAAGAGAGAACGAGAGATTCGGCCTGCTGAGCAACAATCAATCTGACTTTAAAACAAATAAATAAATTAAATAATAATAATTAAAATAATAAGGAACAGACGTGCTTGGAAAACTGGATAATAGACCAGGTAAAATGTAGGTAAATCCAGCTCTGTTTGCTACTGGTGTCAGGGAGAGACACGGATTCAGTGGCAGGTACAACAGAAATATCTATTTTGATCTCAAAAATCACATTTTAATAAAAGAGGATATTTCAAAATTACACTTCATTTTTTCTTTTCTTTGGTGCCATCTGCGTCTCTCCTTCCTCTCTGTTTAGTTGTATGGTTCATCATGTGAAAACAGTAAATAATGTGTGTGTGCATAATATATATATATATATATATATATATATATATATATATATATATATATATATATATATATATATATATATATATATATATATAATGTATCATCATCATCTATATTATCTATAATCTTGTTTTTGCTTCACCATTATTACATATTACTTATATTGCCTTTGCATTGAATAAATGTTTCGGTTTGTCGCACGACAGTCATCTGGATGTGTGGTTCTTTGTACAGCACACTTGCATGTATTTCTTTTTAATGTCAATTTTAGACCCCTGTACCCCTAGATTATTTGGGAGGTCATAACACTGAACTGTACTTACTTCACATTGTGTGCGGAAATCGTAATAAATGAGTAAATACAGGGCCACCGTTTAATCCATACCTGTCAACACTCCCGTTTTTCCCGGGTTTCTCCCGTTTTTTAGCCCTATCTCCCGGACCCCTCCCGGTTTGTTATTTCTCCCGGGAAACTCCCGTAATTTGCATGGCCCAAACTCCTTTATGAATAATCGGACCCGTTTGTCTAATGTTGAAAAGTTGCCAGATTGTATTAAATGCATTATATTCACACAATCCACAGACCATTTACAATTTCAACCCGTTTGTCACCTACCTGGCAACCTATAACCCAGTTGCGCGCGCGGAAAGTTTAACCCGAAAGCGAGCCGATAGACATGATGGCAGGTGAAGGCGGTGTCCCAGCAATGAAACTGAAGTACAGTCCGCGTTGCTCCAGGAAGATTAGGGATAGCTCAAAACTGAAGTTATTGCATGCAGAGGCCAGACAGACTCACGGAGGCGATTGGCATCTCACAACTCGCACTTTATTCCCAAATCGAACTCGTGTAGCCTAACTGTCAGTCACACTACCGTCCACATCGTTACTTAATTAACAAAATAAGATAAAAATTAGCATCAAACAGAAATTACCCGCATACATGGGGTGTTCGCATAGACAGTAAAATGGGTGTTAATTCGAGGCCCAAGGCACATACAATACAGTTCAACAGGGAGCGCACAGCTCTTAAAGGGGCCACACCTTATTTCCATTCGTTACAAGTTTACACGTTGTACAATTGTGACCACAACTTTTTTCTTATTTCTGGAAGCTCTAAAAGTGTTGTTATTGGCTTTGGGCAAGAAATTCAACTTTTAAATGAAAAAATAGATTGTCTTGATTAAAATTCATTAATGGCATGTGACTAGTGTGAAAGGTCACATGACCAGATCAGTTTACTTATTGCTTGCACATCTGGAAGAAGATGTCTTCCTCAGACTACTACAAAAAGTATGTAAAACATCTTGAAGGGGGGGGGGGGGGGGGGGGGGGGGAGGGGGGTGAAATGCTATTTCATGAATAGTGATTTGTTTTACACTATTACAGTTTTTCTCAATTGCTAAAACACTAAAATCCATTGGCTGAACAAAGTTCTCAGTTGCCTGAACTCATTTAGCTAATTGTGGAGTCTGTTGTCAATACCGTAAACAATTTCACATGGTAAAACACAATTTGCAGATCTCACTTAAACTTTTCAGCAAATCTCTGAACACATTCTCATTCTCAAAACACATTCTGCACTCTAATGCACATGTCATCCATACTGGTAAACACAAGTGGCAAAAATCAAATACAAATAGAGAACACATGTCATTTGATTGAACACAACCACTCAAAACTGATTCAACCTGTTTCAAATGTTGTGACACAACCAATATAAGCCAGTTCAGAGAGCAAACAGGTTGTTGAAGTTGGGGAGGAGAAAGTCTGAGAATGGATAGAAGAAACAATGTGAGAGGACGAGGATGAGTCGAGTGCGTATGCGAGGTGGGCGACGAAGAGTAGGAGGTCAAGAAAGAGGAAGAGGAGGAGGAAGGAAGAGGAAGACAAAGAGTGGAAATATCTGATGAAATTCGAGCAACAGTCATAGACCATGTTCTTGTCCATGGACTGACCCAGGCCAAAGACAAGAAGCACATCGATCACATGTTTACTCCTTTCATTTGTGTCCCTTTGAGTATCGTATACTGTAGTACAGTGCACTGCTGTAGACTGTACAATGAAAAAATATGAAATTTGTTTTGAGATTACAGTTTTTCTCAATTGTTTACACACAAATTCTGGTACTTGAGACACAATGACCACAACATGTAACTCATTCACCAACCCCCTGAACCAATTCTCCTAAACTACAAGCACAATTCCAGCACACTGACTCGTCACATGGGCAAACACATGTCACACAGTTTTACAATTAGCAATCAGAGCTTTAGCATAAAAGACCGAAGCAGAAGAGAACATGTAGCATAGTTAATTTTTTTTTCATTTTTTTTACTGTAACTGCATACAGTACATTTTTCTGTTGTTTTGTATGTAGACCAGTGTATGTGCAACTTTGTGTTGGTTGGGATGTACGAAATGTGCAATCTATCTCCCATTGTTTTTGTGGGAAAAAATAAAATATATTTGTTGCCGTGTATTTGTGTGTTCTGGGTATAAAAACAATATTCTCAAATATTTTACAACACACTTATGTATGTACTGTCTGTAGTAAGTGTAACACTGAACAAAAAAGGCCTGAGTCATTATGATGAATGGAGAAGAAGTGTTTTCCATTCATCACAGTGTTTTACATTGAGCACATCAGTGTTCAACTGGTTCTTATAAATGTCTATTCATATGATGGTTTGTGTGTGTCATTTGAAAACAAAATACCATTTTGAGAAGAAATAACATTGTTTTGAATGTAAAGTTTCATTTTGCAGGAGAATTGAGGGGTTTTGCCCATTGTGTGTGTTTTTTTTTTATTTGTGTGTAGAATTCTGAGAATATGAGGCATTCTTTCAGAAAATGTGTGTAAACAATCGAGAAAAACTGTAAAATGTAGTTCTCCCTGAGAACTATATGTTTTGAACAATGTGTTTAACATTTTTTGGTGTATTGTTTACTGACTGCTTGATAGTGTATAGCATTTTGATCACTTTGTTTATGATTTGAGAGCAGTGTTTGATTCTGAACACAGGTAAAACTGTTTTGAGAGCAGTGTTTGATTTTGAACACAGGTAAAACTGTTTTGAGGCGAAAGTTTCATTTTGCAAGAGGAGTCAGAGGTTTTGTAAAAAGTGCTTGAAGATGAGGTTTTGTGTTTAATGTTTTCAGAAAATGGAGCAAGGTTTCAGAAATTGTGTTTTAGCAATTGAGAAAAACTGTAAAGAGTTGGATCCCCATGCTAAACATGGACAAAGTTTCAAAAATTAAGTTGTACGTTTGATTGAGTATTTCTGTTCTCAAAATACTCCTTCCGGTTTGTCACAAGTTTCGGAAATTTTTTTTCGAGTACGGGCCTGTGTGACGCCAGCTAGGCCGGAATTTCCTTATACTGGTCCTAAGGGCAATTCTCCCGGAAGGGCGCGCGCGCAGCTTTAGCCTAGAGCGAGAGAAGTAACGTTATGGCTATCAGAGCGCTGTGCTCGGCTTTATGGAAGTCATCGACTGTGGGCCCAGTTTGATGCCGGATTTGCAGATCGTCTAATGCTTAAGGTTCACGAGTTCACACTTACAAATAAGTCAGATAGAATAAATGCATATTTGGCGTGCTGTCCGAGGAGAGGGCTCCGGCTCGGTATGCGGCCCGAACCCACAGTACTCCCCAAAAAGCTGTGAAATAAAATGCCGGACAGCCGCCAGAATGATGCTGATGACCCCCCAAAAACTTGTGAAATGTAAAGCTTAAGATATAATTTCAGCTGCGGGGGATAGTAGATGGTGGTGGTTGACTCGGGGAGGTTTCTTAACGGTAAAAGGATGGAGTTGGTGACTAAGCTTTAGATGGGCGTGTGCCTGCTTGGGTGCAGGGTTTGTAATGGGTGCAGGGGCGGAGGGGAGGATGGGTCATGGCCGATCTGTGGAAATAGAGTGGTGAAAGAGGAGAAGACACCGCTGCGGCTTCTTTGGAAGAACGGAACTCCTGCGGGAGCGGAGTAGATGGCACTGCTGCAGCAGTGGAGCAAGTTTGTAAGGAGTAACGGAGCTCCTGCGGGAGGGAGTGCAAGACACTGCTGCGGCAGTGGACCAGACTTGCTTAGAGTAATGGAGCTCCTGCGGGAGCGGAGTAGATGGGCACTGCTGCGGCAGTGGAGCAAGTTTGGAAGGAGTAACGGAGCTCCTGCGGGAGCGGAGTAGATGGCACTGCTGCGGCAGTGGAGCAATCTGGATGGAGTAACAGAGCTCCTGCGGGAGCGGAGTGCACGACACTGCTGCGGCGGTGGACCAGACTTGCTTAGGTTGGTGGAGCTCCTGCGGGAGCGGAGTAGATGGCACTGCTGAGGCAGTGGAGCAAGTGGATGGAGTAACGGAGCTCCTGCGGGAGCGGAGTAGAGGCACTGCTGCGGCAGTGGAGCAATTGGTGGAAGTAACAGAGCTCCTGCGGGAGCGGAGTGCACGACACTGCTGCGGCAGTGGACCAGACTTGCTTGAAATGATGGGGCTCCTGCGGGAGCGGAGTAGATGACAATGCTGAGGCAGTGGAGCAAGTTGGATGGAGTAACGGAGCTCCTGCGGGAGCGGAGTGCACGACACTGCTGCGGCAGTGGACCAGACTTGCTTGAAATGATGGGGCTCCTGCGGGAGCGGAGTAGATGACACTGCTGCGGCAGTGGACCAGACTTTGGTCGAGTTAATGGAGTTCCTGCGGGAGCGGAGTAGAGGGCGCTGCTGCAACGATAGATGGACTTGCCTTTGGCTTGCTTTCCTGGGATCATATGGTGGGTTGAGAGGAAGTTAGCTGAGTAGGGTTCGTTGGGCTTCTTTGGTATGGAGGTGGTTTGAACGGATGTACATCTTAAAGGCCTCCGACGACCAGCGGCCGAGCTCTTGGATTTTCTGCTGGGAAAGGCCTTTTTGGGCAGCTGTGGTTGCTGCACCTATGCGGAATGAATGGCTGGAAAAATTATTTTCGGTCGGAAGGGGACTTGGTCTGAGAGTTTCTGAATTGTGAGTACGCGAAGAGAGTTTGGTATAGTTGGATTGGTGATTGGAGATTGAAGATGTACAGTATATGAAGTGGCCTTTCATTTTCATTTGGTCTGTCTTGCTTTGTTTGATGAAGTAAGAGATGGTTTTGTTGTCTAATACTGAAAGATCTGAGATTGCTTCGCGCGCTCGTGATTATTTAGCTCCGCCCACACGGCACGCCTCCACCCGCTCGTTTTTTTTCCGGAAAGACTCGCTACAGCCTATCTTTATTTTATAGATATAATAAAACTAAAGACGTTTTGGATATATGAATGATGCAATACTACTCTATAGGTACTCAAGATTAACATGAGATTGACTGAAACTGGGTGTTTCACCCCCCCCTTTAACTAACAGATAGTACTATCACATTTTGTACATATATTCTTTAAAGGGTCTACTACAGATACATTTTGAGAATTATACTCCTGCATATATATTTTGTTTGTAAGACGTGTAAATTTGTTAACGGTCACAATTGTGAAGTCCCAGAAACTATCAATGTGTTGGACCTTCTAGAGGTGCCCCCCCCCCCACCCCACCCCAAATTGAAAGTGACTGTGATAGTGAAGGCTCAGATGGGGAGTACCAGGGTGAAATGGCCCATTTGCCAGGTAGACTATTAAATGGCAATGCAGAGGTGAAATATTTGGAGGATTAGGCAGATGTTCATGAGAACCAATTGGTGTGCCTCACACATGATCACAACCAACCCTTTCTACAACGTACGACCCATCTTCAGTGCACTGAATGAACACGCATCTCCCTGAAACTGGCCTAGGACAGGGCCCAAGTGTAGTCATGGTCTAGCCCATAGGGGTCTAGCCGAATAATCAGAAGTTCCTCCAGGGTGTAACTTTGTACATGACAACCTTTTCACCTCACTAAGCATCCTTTACGAAATGACAAAACGAGGTATTGGATGTCTTGGAATGTATTGTGTAAATAGGACTAATTGAAGAATTCGTATGAGTTCTGACTATGGTGTTTCCCACCGGTCACTATTGTGACCAAGTATAAAACCGAATATTTCACTAACTTAACCAACATAAAATCAAAAAGGGCATAATGTTTGAGTGTTAGGGATGTCTAAGGTGTAAAATGCATGTACTCAAATTGCAAGAATTAATTCACGTTGGTAATGACACATTCTGTCTTTTTCTTCTAGCAGTTATCTTAAGCTTTCACTGCAGCAAAAGTGTTGTTGCTGATATAATGTGTTTAAATTATTTTTACCACTTGGTTATTATCTCGTAATCTTCATCAGAGAAGTATATCACTATGAAACTCTTCATGTGTCACATGATTGAATGCTCACGGCAAACTTTGCAAGTGCTCTAGAATTTATAGCCTGAGGATCAAATCATGAGTGGACCGGAACATTTTAAAGCCGGTGTTGTGATACCAAGTGTTAATATTTTATTTTTATTTCTTAGGCTCCACTTTTGATAATTCTTGTGTAAGACTGCCTTTGTGTAACTTTTCGTTATGGTATGTTATGTTATGTGCACATCATGGACACACCTAAACAAAACAAGAACTAGATTTAGACACACTTATACATTCACACGCAAATGGAAACTCAAGTCACGTACTACATTTGAAAATGTAACCGTTGTTATTATATTTCTTAATATGCTATATATGGTAGGGTTGATCTTTGAGTGCTATGATTGGATGGTCTGGACATCATGGATGATTTGGCTTTATCTTGAGTATAAATATGGCCCATTTCTTCTGCTTGATCATCTCCCAAGATCTCATCAACATCGCAGAATACATCAGGAGCCTGTTTCCAACTGATGACTGATAGCTTTGAGATCTGCAGATAATCTACCTGAAGATTCATCTAACATCAAGATTAAGCCTGACTGCATTCGCTTGTCCACAGGTTTACTACCACAGACTAAAGACTGCAACCTGCGTGAATATCAGTTTACAGGTACACAAGCTCATTTAATATTTTTGTAACATGTATGTAAAAAAACATGGAAAAAGGTGGTCTATCTAATGTGCAAGACATTGTAATAAGTATAAAAAAACATCATACTTTGAAAAAATATATTTTTCTGGAGTAAGTTTATTTTCAGGGATTTGTAATTTACATGAAGTTTTATGTAACAAAGTTCGGGAGGAGCATGTTCAGGTAATCATCCAATCAGCACAAGAAGAAGCCAGTATAAATAAAGCCTTCCCTTACCTCCTGTCTCATGACTTCTTCTCAGCATCCCACCACCACCCCTTCACCCCACATTCGGCGGGGTCCGCTCATAGATACCTATGACCTCTAAGGTTAGGGGGGAGTACTCTGGGGTCGGGCCGAATTCTGAGCTCAGAGCCCTCCCCCGGACAGCAAGCCAAATACGCATTATAATATTATATCAGATTACATTAACATGTAAACTCGTGAACTTGTTTTAAAACGTTAAGAACTTTAGAGCAAGTATCAGATTACAATAAATTTGTCTGTGCAAAAATACAAAGGGATTGGAATCATCTATGTGGAAAAATGTGCACAGTAAAATATGTGCAAGTAAATTAAAACAAAAGAAGGGGCTCATAGTATTTTCTTAATTACAGTAAAATATGTGCAAGTAAATTAACATAAAAGAAGGGGCTCATAGTATTTTCTTAATTAATCACAACCAAACTGCTTTAGTAATTCGAATGTCAGTAAAGGTGTGTTGATGTGTGTGTTGTTCATCAGGTCATGGAGATTCATCAGTCTGCTGTGATTCTGCTGCTGGTCTTGTGTGTGTCGTTCTCCACTCATGGTCAACCAAACAATATAAAGCCCCGGTATATAACATTCCTCAAGCAGCATGTGTTTGGCAAAATGAATGTACAGAGATGCGACAGTGAGATCCCCATAAGAGAAATCGTACGTCCCGAAACCACCAATGGCTGCAAAGAAACCAACACTTTCATACTAGCAAATAAAAATCAAGTTAATGCAGTTTGTGGTAAAGCAGGAACTCCATACGGCATTTACCGTGTGAGTAACAATCCTTTCCCTGTGGTCACTTGTAAATTACACAGTGGGGATACACACCCACACTGTAAATACAGAGGGACCAGGTCCACACGTAAGATTGTGGTGAGTTGTGAAGACGGCTGGCCTGTACATTACGCCGAAGGCATACTTAATGTATAAATGACAGACTGAAAAGAGCTTTACAATATTTTGCTAATCATTTGTTCACTTCTCCTTTTCTATCTTCCTTCGTTATTCAATTGAAAAAAAAACCCCATCAACAATCAGAATCAATCAAAAAGCCAAAAAATAAACAGATAAATAAATACTTGACCTCAGTTAGAAGTTAACACGTCATAGTTTAATGAATTCATTGAAGCACAGCTGTACATGTAATTATATTTGAGCAAAATGGAAAAAAAAAAGTTTTTTTCATGTCCTTTTGAAGAACAGCAAACAGGTTCAATTTAGGGTAAAATAAAATGTACATGTACTTTGTCCACATGTACATGTACATGTACATGTAAAATGTACACTGTCTTTATGAGACTTTGATATTAACTAGAATATCTTCAAGGTCTCTCATCATTTACCTTAAATGAGCATAATGTTAAAAAACTTTGTTCCTTATCTAACTTGATGTTATATTCTGCACTTCTTCATGCATGTCTCTCTGTGTAATTGTGCGTATCTACTGAATTTGTAAGCACTTTGTTAACACTTTTTGAGCATTAAAAAACTTTTTAATGGGAGTAGTGAATGAGCAAAAACAGACGAGTGAAGAAAGACACAGATGTTTTTACACCCGTCTGTAATCCTCAATAAAACTTCTCTATACCCTTAAACTCGTCTGCTGAATTTTATTGCATCTCAACGTCACAATATATTGCAGCATTGCTGTCAGATTCGTCACTGTGCAACACTTTTGGGTCCAACGATACCTTAACTGTCTACCTTAACTTCTTATTTTATTTCAGTCTAAACTCTTGTTTGGCGCAAGTTTCATAATTATTTCTGAGGTTTGTTCAATACCATATTATTGATTACTGTAAAGCATTCAGACAAAATAAATGTGTTAGAACAAAATATTAATTTACCCAAAACAACAAGGTAAGACCTTTAAAACTTAATGTCTTTAACACAAATACAGAAAAACAAAGGAACTGTAACGAAAACGTGCACAGCTGGGTGAACAAAGTAACTTTCGACTATAATCGAGACCAGGTAAAAGTGACTGACAGATAGGGAACATCTCGGTTACAACTGTAACTTCTGTTCCCTGATGGAGGGAATAAGACGTGGTGTCCCTCCGGCCACAATGTTGAACTGGCTGCTGAAATACCCGTAGCAAGCAAATTCCACTCGCCAATTCTCATTGGCTTTTTCTGAAGTCTCAGATGTGTTTAGGGCTTTCAAGTGTGACCCCATAGTGTCAGTCATTGACATCACGTCTCGTTCCCTCCGTCAGTGAACGGAGGTTAATACAGTCATGGTCAAAATTGATGGCACCCCTGATAAATATGATCAAAACTGGCTGTAAAAAATAAATCTGCATTGTTTACCTTTGGATCTTTCATTAAAAAAAATCACAAAAATCGAACCTTTCATTGAAGTAAAATAATTGAAAGTGGGGGTAAATCACATTACAGTTTTTCTCGATTGCTAAGACACATTTCTTGAAAGCTGCTCTCCTTTTCTCTAAACGGTGAACACAAACCCAATTTTCAAGCTACATTCACAAAAGACTATTCTTGCAAAACCAAACTTTCACCTCAAAACAGTTCAATCTGTGCTCAAAACTGAACCATGTTGTCAAATCGTGCCCAGAGTCAATCAAAATTAAAAACACTACTGAACAGTCACTAAACACTATGTAGAAAAATAGAAAACACAATGCTCAGGACATGAAGTTGGAGAAATAAATGTTTATTGTTCACTGTAGGCTAAATGCAAGTTGCAAAACAAAATAAAACTGTGCATTTAGCACTTGTACAAAAAGACAAAACAGAAATCATATGCGTTTGCCACTTGTGTACAGTAAGCCCATGTAAAAATAAAGTACAAAAATATACATGGAATACTAGGCCTACAAACAGTTAGACCAATATGCACCTGACTATGCTAGAGTTTGTTTTTGGAGGAGCGAGGAGGATTTTTCTTGAAACCCTCCCAAACAACATGTGGTGATGTCGAGGTTGTTTGATCTTTTTTTTTTTAGGCTTTCTGATCCCAAGACTCAACTAATCTCTGCAATTCTCCATCTGTGATCCTTGAAGAGTCTTTGGCTACTCAAACTTTCACCCTCACCATCCATTAAGGCAATATAGACACCAGTGGCGGCTGCTGGTCTTTTAAAGAGGGGAAGCTCATTTTTTTAAACTCGACTGTCAGGTGTGGGTATGGTGAAAAGAGCGAGGACTCAGGTGCAGAGTTGATGGGCTTTATTTTAATAATAAAATAAAATAAAAAATACAAACAACCTACGAACCAGCACAGGACTGCAAACACAAGGAGAATAAATAGGGAGCAAACAAGGCAGGTAACAAGGGAGGACAGGTGGGGCAAAATAACTAATAATCAGGAAACAAGATGGGAGTCACACAATCGACAGGAGAGCACATGGCAAAGGAAAACACATGACAACAAGCCATGTGCTCACACCAAACATGACAAAAAAAACACAAGCACATGGCCAGTAAAATAAATTACAAGCAATGTGCTCACACAAAACGAGACATGAACACTCATAAGCCACGTGTTCACACACAGAACATGACAACATGAAAGCACACAGCTAGTGTAAAACACAAGCTGTGTGCTACACACAGCACAAGACAAAACATGCACCGATGTAAACACGAACCGCGTGCTACACAAAACACAACACACGTGGACAGAGCGAACACGAAACCGCACGCGAACACGACAAGACAGAACGTTATGCACGAACAAGTGGAAGCTTATCATGTGCGCTCACAACAGAAAACAAACACGAGGAGCATGAATGTCCGAATCCCGACACAAAACCGAAACCAAACTAGACAGATGTGCCGTGATTCAAACATCACCTCGCCCCGCACATGTAACAAGGCACCTGACATCCACAGAGGAAATGTGGGAATTAGGTTAAACTGTGAAATGTATGATGAAAATTGCAAATACCAAGAAATATGTTACAGCAGCCAGTTTGTCTTTCGAGTACACTTTTAAAATCCGCGATGGGACTGAGCTCGAAATCTCGAATAGCTTCCTAACTTTTTATTGTACGAAATCGCTGTCAATCAAAAGGAGATGGTAATCCTCCAATCATCACGCAGACGCCCGGACTCCCACATAATTGCAGGATTTATCCAATGACCGTCTAGTTTCGAAGCACTGAAAAAAACTGTTTAAAGCAGCCCCATTGAAGTCAATGGACGTCCGGCTTCAACGGGGAAATGCACTGTGATGCAACGGGAATGTATGAGAAGGAAATCGAGTCAGCCAACCTATGAAGCTGATTCTGAACTAACTCGTCTTCGAGATGAACGTGTTCTAACGCATTTATATTTTGTTACAGCCACTTTGTATTTTGTGATGGTCAAAAATCTTGCTACACATCAGAACTATATTCTCTGGTTTTACTCATTGTGATGAATGATTAAGGGAATTTGGCCTTTGTGTATCCTCATATTTAAACTCCTGTGAAACAAGAAGTCATAGCTGGACAGTTTCATGTTCCTAGTCACCCTGGTGTGCTTAAAAATTTAAATATTAATGGAAATGTACTTCAGAGATATTTTTCTCATAAAAAATTCTAGGGGTGCCAACAATTATGGCCAGCGTGTTTTGGAGAAAAACATTTATTTCCTAATGTGATTTACCCCCATTTTCAATTCTTTCACTTTAATGAAAGGTTAGAATTTTGCCAATTTTTTGAATGGAAGATCAAAAGGATAAACAATGCAGATTTATTTTTTACAGCCAGTTTTGATCATATTTAGAAGGGGTGCCATCAATTTTGACCATGACTGTAGTAACCGAGACGCTCACCTAGTGTAAACAGAGACAAAATGTTAAGAGTGTGTGCTCTTTTCTGTGCAAGTCTACAGTGTTTTTATGCAAGTTGTGCTTTAGTGTTGTAAATTCTCATATCATAACTCATATCCCTTCATCCTAAATTTCATGAACATCAATGTTCAGATAAATATCCAAAAACCAAAAACATGAAGCATAACTATACAAATTTTTTTTAAAGATATTTTCATGTTAAATTAAACAGAACTGAAGTAAACAGACACAGTTTATTCCTTATACTCTATTTTAACTATTTCAATATTTAAAGTCCCCATGAACCGGAAGTTGCAAACGGCTTTTCTCCAGTGCTGTGACGTATTTCCGAGAGAAACGGAATACTAAATGAGGCAAAATAGTGAGCGTGGCTTTTTTTTCCAACTAGCACCTGATTGGATCTAGAAAAATGCACCTCCTTGCCATCTCTCCTTTCACACGCTGTGTGCCTGTCTAATGTCAGTTGGAGGGGCGTGATGACGGATGTTAAGCAGACACCCAAACCATCAAGCCTACGTCATCGGGCAAGGTCTTCCAAGGCAGAGGGGAGGGGCATTTTCAGAATTTGATTAAAGATTACGAAGCCAAAATTTTTTTTTGTGTGGATTGACTTGCACGGATGAATTGTTCACCACAAAACGATCAATTTAGGCAAACAAAGTAAGTATGGTCAATTTTGATTTCATGGGGACTTTAATTGCTGTATGTCCTGAAGAAAAATATGTATCTTTTTTTCTTTTGCCAAAAAAACAGCCATAATCTTAGATTAGTGACTGTACACTATCGGGACTAAGTTGGGCTTCACCAAACTTTATTCAGAGCTAATACCCAAAATAGTATTGCGCTGGCTTCTGCTTTTAATTTATTTGATATACTGCAATTTGGAAACTTTTAGTTTTGCCCATGGAGTTAATAAAACTAAGCTCCAGAAAATACCTGACTCTGTTGAAGAAAACTGTCAAAGATTTTGTAATGAGAAAGATCTGATGTGCATGAGGTAATTGCTCAATGATGGGTAAGAGGACAACCTAAGGCAGGGGTCACTTTAAATGTAAGATGGATATGAAAGTTGAGCAGATGCTTGTGGGCCAACAGCATCATTGAGGGGGGATGATCTGTGAGAAGTTACAGCAGTTTGCCCAAAAAATGTGAGCTCCTCCATATCTGATCACCAGCAACTGCATTGGATGGCTTTTTTTTTTATTGTGAAAAGTGTGGTCTACGCTCTCGCAGTATGTCGCAACTCGCTTGCCACCTCCTCTTATGGAGTCAGAAGCGTCTGAGGTCGCTACGAGCCATTTATCTTCCCGGAGCCCTGAACTGTGCAGCCGACGAGCTCTCACGGCTTCAACCCCCTGGGGAATGGCGACTCCATCCCCAGTTGGTTCAGCTGATTTGGGACCAGTTTGGGGACGCACAGATAGATCTCTTTGCCTCTCACGACTTGACCCATTGCGTCCTGTATTATTCCCTGACCGAGGGCACGCTCGGCACGGATGTACTGGTGCACAGCTGGCCGCGGGGCCACAAGTATGCGTTTCCCCCAGTGAGCCTTCTTGTGCAGACCTTGCGCAAGGTCAAGGAGGACGAGGAGCAGGTCCTTTTGGTCGCGCCGTACTGGCCCAGCCGGACCTGGTTCTCCGAACTTGTACTCCTCGCGACAACACCTACTTGGCCAATCCCTCTTAGGAAGGACTTTCTCAGGGACAGGGCACCCTGTGGCACCCTCGTCCCAATGTTTGGAACCTCCACGTGTGGCTCCTCGACGGCATGAGGCAGGTTTGAGTACCCTACCGCCAGCAGTGGTGGCCACCATCACTTCCACTAGAACGTTGTCCACGAGAAATGCCTATGTGTTGAAGTGGAACCTCTTTGTCAGCTGTTGCTCGTCTCGCCGAGAAGACCCCCAGAGATGTTCGATCTGTGTCGTGCTTTCCTTCCTTCAAGATGGGTTGGAGCGAAGGCTGTCTCCCTCCACCCTCAAAGTATACGTTGCCGCTATCACCGCACACCATGATACGGTAGAAGGTAAGTCCATACGAAATCACGACCTGATCGTCAGGTTCCTGAGAGGGACCTCGCCATTCCTATCCACGGACTGGATGCGTGCGATATTTTCCTCAGGTGAGCTTCCCCGAAAGCCCTGAGTTCCTCCAGCACTCCTGACGTCGGCGCCAGTGTCTATTGCCTGTGCGTCGGCTAGGTGCCTCCCATGTGCATGGTCCCTCCCCTGAGCGACCCCCACATGTGTATTCCCACTGTAAGCCTCTCTGAGCATGTGTCTTTCCCTTGGCAAGCCACCTTGCCAGCCCTGGGGTTGAAATATTCCACCTGCGGCTGGACACCCCAGTGTTCTCCATATGCATTCCTTCGGGTCATATGTGTATTCCCTAAGTTCCCCCCCTCTGGGTTGGCATTACAGTTTTTCTCGATTGTTTACACACAATTTCTGGTACTTGAGACACAATGACCACAAAATGAAACTGATTCACCAACCCCCTGAACCAATTCTGCTAAACTACAAGCACAATTCCTGCTTTACACTCAAATTGCAGTTCTAAAACACACGTTTTTCAAAACACTACACACAATTCTCTGCATTTGGCACAATTTTCATGCACAAAATCTCTTGTTTTCACAAGGAACACACTGCCATTCAGATCTGCACACTGCCTCGTCACATGGGCAAACACGTCACACAGTTTTACAATTAGCAATCAGAGCTTTAGCATAAAAGACCGAAGCAGAAGATGCAGCATAGTTATTTTTTATTTTTTTTTACTGTAAATGCATACAGTACATTTTTCTGTTGTTTTGTATGTAGACCACCATATGTGCAACTTTGTGTTGGTTGGGATGTACGAAATGTGCGATCTATCTCCCATTGTTTTTGTGGGAAAAATAAAATATATTTGTTGCCGTGTATTTGTGTGTTCTGGGTATAAAAACAATATTCTCAAATATTTTACAACACACTTATGTATGTACTGTCTGTAGTAAGTGTAACACTGAACAAAAAAGGCCTGAGTCATTATGATGAATGGAGAAGAAGTGTTTTCCATTCATCACAGTGTTTTTCATTGAGCACATCAGTGTTCAACTGCTTCTTATAAATGTCTATTCATATGATGGTTTGTGTGTGTCATTTGAAAACAAAATACCATTTTGAGAAGAAATAACATTGTTTTGAATGTAAAGTTTCATTTTGCAGGAGAATTGAGGGGTTTTGACAATTGTGTGTGTGTTTTTTGATTTGTGTGTAGAGTTCTGAGAATATGAGGCATTCTTTCAGAAAATGTGTGTAAACAATTGAGAAAAACTGTAAACAGTCCAGATAACAGGCAAAGATCAAGAGTCCAGGGAAACACGGAATACTAAAACAAGGAATAATGCTCAGAGATGTACGCTTACTGTGTAACAAGACTTCGCAAAGGACAAAGGAGAAACACAGGCTTAAATCAGGAACTCAATAACCAATAATGAAACACAGCTGAACATAATAAAACATAATGAGTCCATGGGGAAAACATAACACAATGAGACGGTGCCCTCCAGAGGCTCTCGAGGGCACTGCAGCTACTGATCGTCACAGTATGACACCACTCAAAAAAGTCTTGCATCCGTGATCTTTCCACCGATAGCACTCATCAATTTGTTTTGTATGATTTGTTCCAATAAGTGCCATGGCCTGGCTGATTGTCTGGCACTTTTCAAGGTGAATCTCTATTTCTTTCCATTCTCTTCACCAGCAGTAAGAGTTGAGGTAGACAAAAGTTGAAGTTGAGATGCGAGATTACTTTGGTCAGTGGGAGCTAATTGAGATGAGGTGTATAGAGATGTTAAACAGTTA
Source organism: Chrosomus eos (assembly GCA_036326025.1). NCBI lineage: Eukaryota > Metazoa > Chordata > Actinopteri > Cypriniformes > Leuciscidae > Chrosomus > Chrosomus eos. The sequence goes on along the minus strand of CM070838.1, from coordinate 7,214,372 downwards.
AAGCCTCTTGTACTTCAAGAGAGAATCTGTTGTAGGATTATAAAAGAGACCATGAAGGCAAACCGAGCGCTATAAAAATATACTCACAAAATATAGACTAGTATAATAGTGAGAACAGAGATGAGATCATTATACCAGCTAGCAAACAGTGTAACATTACATAGGCCTAGGCAATTATTCGAGCCGTGGATCGATTAACATGGTCTTACTTCCTTTGAATTTGCAGTTGTGTTGTTTTAATTCCACTTCACTATATTGACAACCTAATTTTACTGTTAGATCAGTTAGATTACACAAGCTAGATTCACTGGAAACATAGCGTACTGTGTAAATGCAACACAAACAGCAAAGACATGTTGTGATGTAGGCTACACACTTTGAACCCGCAGCGCGAGCTTAGAATAAACGATGAAGCAGGGCTGATGGCAGTATTTAGTCCAACATAACATCTTCAACTATTGCGTTTATTTTTTGTTGATCAACTTTGTTTTCGTAAACATAGGGCTATTTTAAAGGTGCTCTATGTATCTTTTAGCGGCCTCTAGCGGTGATGTTTCAGATTGCAACCAATTTTTACAAGAGCGCTCGTGCTCGAACTCATAGACAGTACCGTCTACGCAAATATCTCGGCGAATACTAGACGGATTCGGCGAACAACGAGCTCGTTGGCACCATCTAGTCGAGCTGAAAAGAACCATATAAGTTCCATAGTTTTTGGTGTTTTTTGCACTGAGATATTAGCAGAAAACCATCGGGCGCGCTGAAAAATTGCGGACGCCGGTGACGTCACGATCTCAGAAGAAAATCGCTCGTATCTCTGGAACGCAAAGACCCAGAGAGCTCAAATTCGGGGGAGGAGGTCCCAGGGGGACCCTTGCCCAAACGCTAGAGTGGTGGGCCTCGGGGATGCCCCCTACCGGATCGCTGTTCGCTGGGACCCCCAATTTCAAACAGCTATAACTCGGGGAGCCGGGCGAGTTGGACTCCGGGGGTGGGCTCGTTCGAAAGGCCCCGTCTAGCACTACGAACGATTCGAGTCTTGGGAATATTGATCAAAGATTGACCGAGATATAAGCCGAAAAACGTGCGCCTTTAACCGGACGTAACTCCCTGACCATCTACAATAGACTGTATATAAGGAGAGAGGCTCGGGAGCGCGCATGCACATCACATCCGTTGGATTTCGCAGTAAATCCGACGCGGAGACTTCACATAGAAATAGGAATACTGGCCTTCAGAGGTAATAGCAAAACTCGACAAGTGGATCATTGTAATGTGTGATTACAACCCCTTCACACACAGGCAATAAAAAAAGGATTCATTTTAGTAGAAAAGTTACATATAGCACCTTTAATCTAAAGTGCTAAAAGTATGTTAATTGGCATAAATAATTTAGCTCAGTGCAGAGGCGCACACTGGTCACTAGAGGCCACACTTGCTATGAAAAACCCTTTAACGTGTGCATGAGTGGGTCTGATATATTTCACATTATTGTGGGAACATCAAAACATAAATATTGAATAAAAACATGAAATTGTGTAATTTGAGTCGTAATCCCGCAGTACACAGAACACAAGAACGACAGAATTACATATATTGCACAGTTCTGATTTCATCAAATTTAAATATAATTTTTCATCTGTGAAAGGAGTCTTTAAAACAAATTATAAATACACACATTTTATTCTTATTAACTGTGAACTGTAAGAGTTCCACCCCCCGTCACTGAGAGGAAAGAGGAGGGACTGAATCTCATCTTGTGCTACATGCAGTTTGCCTCAGAGGATTCTAAATAATGTGTGCACTGTCATAATTCATAATTGATTTTAAGCAGTCGGTCAGATTAACTGAGCGTCTGAATGCCTTGTGATAATACATTTAGTGGGACATCTAATTTAGCCTACCTTATTTTTGTCCCTGAAACATCACCAGTGAAACTTCCAATGAAAAGCTTACTTGTGTGATTTAAGGAGGTGATCTCTTGCAACATGTGTGAAACTGATACAAACATGGCATCACATTAACAGATCCGATTTCCCTGGTGAATCAGATATTGAAAAAAAATTATATTTTTCTCTCTTCTCATCTCTGCTTTGGAAATTTGAAATCTATAAGTAAGCTGTCATACAAAGATACTGTAGTTTGCTCCATGTCATTACTGTATAATGTATGAGATTTAACATGCATTTTCTTTCTTTACGCATATAACACATGCAACTACTATTTCTGCATGCCATGCTTAGATTTTTTCCATTAAAATAGGATCAAAATGAATGTGCACATTCACTGTCTCTGTGTGTTTAACAGATAAGGTAAACTACCAACAACAAACAAGCAAGCTTACTGCTCAACTGTTTCTCAAATATTCCCCTTGACTCCAATCCATTGTGACGCAAAGATAAAGTGAACCGAGGTAAGCAGGACATTCACACTGAAAATTGTCTTCTGTAGGTTTCAGTTTTCACACACTGATATGAATAAATCATTGATAAACCAACATTCATGAACAGAAATGTTTTAAGACTGAGAGTCACATTTCTGTGTATTTAGAGCGTATGGTCCTCAAAAGGTGGTAAATCACACCACTGTGGAAAAAATATTTGAAATGTGCTTTTTATTTGGCTTCTACTGTACATCTCATTTGTGATCTGCAATTTTATTATAGCTTTGTGTGTCTAATTATTAGATAGTTTGTTAGAAACTGGAATTTAATGTTTACATAATGTTTAACTTGAATATTTGCAAATAACAAATAAGGTTGATGTAATTCCCATCAACTGAATAATTGGCCAAGGTCATGTTTGTACTGTCCAGTGTTTAAAGGTCACATTAGGTTTGCAATAAAAACTCCAGCGATTCTGACGGTTAACAGTGGAGTCTAAACTGGTGTTTGGAGCAAGTTTCATCAGTATTTTCTAAGGTTTTTTTCATCATCGTGCTGTTGATTACCGTACAGCCTTCAGGAAAAAGAAGACAACACAATATTAATTTACCCACAACAACAAGGTAAGAGCTTGTTGCGACTGCATGAAACTGTGTATGTACAAAAAAATGCACAGCTAGGTTAAAGTAACTAAGATATGTGCAAGTAAAAACAAAGCAAGGGTCTCAACCGTATTTTCTTAATCACAAGCAAACTGCTTTATAAGTGAAATGTCAGTAAAGGTGTGTTGATGTGTGTGTTGTTCATCAGGTCATGGAGATTCATCAGTCTGCTGTGATTCTGCTGCTGGTCTTGTGTGTGTCGTTCTCCACTCATGCAGAAGATTATGAGACGTTCCTCAAGCAGCATGTGTTTGGCGGCATGACTGTACAGAAATGTGACAGTGAGATCCGCACGAGAGGAATCGCATACCCCTAAAACACCAACGGCTGCAAAGACATCAACACCTTCATACTAGCAAATAAAAAAGATGTCAGAGCAGTGTGTGGCGCAGCAGGAACTCCACAGGGCAAGGACAAGTTTATGAGTAACAATCCTTTCCCTGTGGTCATTTGTAAAAAACACAGTGGGGATAGACACCCACAGTGTAAATACAGAGGGGTCAGGTCCACGCGTAGGATTGTGGTGAGTTGTAAAAACGGCTGGCCTGAACATTACGCCGAAGATGTAAGTAATGTGTAGATGACAGACTGAAAGAGCTTTACAATATTGTGCTAATCGTTTGTTCACTTCTCCTTTTCTGTCTTCCTTTGTTTTTCAATTGAAAAAAAAACATCAACAATCAGAATCAACAAAGCCAAAAATAAAACAGATAAATAAATACTTGACCTCAGTTAACGTGTCATAGTTCAATGAATTCATTGCAGCACAGCTGTACATGTACGTAATTATATTTTAGCAAATTGGAAAAAAAAAAAAATCATGTCCTTTTGAAGAACAGCACACGAGTTCAGCTTAAGGTAAACGAAAATGTACCTCTCTTTCTTTATGAGACTCTGATATGAACAAGAATATCTCATTATTTACCTTAAATGAGCATAATGTTAAAATAACTTTGTTATTTCTCTAACTTGATGTAATATTCTGCACTTCTTCATGCATGTCTCTGTGTGTAATTTTTCAACCACTTTATATTTTGTTTTGTTTTTATATCCAAAAATTAATTCATTAAAATGAATCATTACCACATTTTTAGTATTTGGAGCCAGTGGTTCTCGAGGACAAGTCTCCCCAAATATAAAAATGGCCAATTTTTTTAGATGGCCAATCAAATCAAACTTTTACTTTTCACAGAAGCAGAGCGTGAATTCCAGAGCGAAGACTCAGTTTATTGTTGAAAGGGAGTGAGGTAAGATTTAGCTAAATAATTACCTATAACAATATATACTAACAAATAAGAGTGATGAAATTCCCATCAGCGAGTTAAATTGGTCAAGGTCATGTTTGCACAGTCCAGTGTTTAAAGGTCACGTGAGGTTTGCAATAAAAACTCCAGTGATACTGACAGACAACAGTGAATGAATGGAGTTAAATGTAATGATTTATCAACCAGTAGATGGCGGTGCGTACCAGTGGTGTCTAGGTCACCTGTTCATATCACATGACATTTAAACTCATCAAGATCGATTTTAAGCTATTTGTATGGTGGCCTAGAGAGCTCAAAGTGCTGCAACTGAAACACATGCAAACAGAAAAACACCCGAAAATTAAGAAAACATCTTCATCAGTTTCACAACACACGTGTGCTCCAAATACTCACAACACAACCAAATACAGAAACTCTGCAAACAGCACAGAACACAACAGAAATGTCTCCAGGGGACCCCAATAAGTGACAAACCCGGCTGGGACGTCCTTACAGCCTGTGGGCTTCCCTGTGCCCTACTCCCCTATAAGGGTAGAGCCCTCGAAGTGGGGACTTTGGAGTGAGCAGGGCACTAGTGTGCCATTATGTAGCCGTTTGGAACACACTTGGTGGAGGGAGCAATGAAAGACAACGTAATTTCCTTATTATTTTGGGGATATTCAAAATGGGATATTCAATCCGCAGCGTAATGCAGAACAGTGTCAGCTGTTATGATATAAATTAGGGGCCAATCACTGATAGTGCGTAGGCACCTATTAAAATCATTGCCATACTTTTTCGTCTTCCGTTTCTTCTTCTTCTTCTTCCGCTCTGGAAATCTATGGCAGCTAGAGGAGGAAAGTAACAAATTACATTTACTCGCGCTACTGTAATTGAGAATTTTTGGTAACACTTTATAATAACTGCATGCTATTAATCAATAGTTAAGCATTAGTAAACAGTTAATTAATCATTTATAAAGCATTAATAAACATTAATAATCAGTTTATAAATACAGCTATAAATGCTTGTTTCTTGATTTACAAGCATATATATATACTTTATCATACTTTATTGATTAATTTATCATGTCTAAAAGAAGTATTTCATTATTTACAAACCAGTTATTTAGGAGTTGTCAGTGGTTCATAAGATCACTTAATAATAATAATAATAATAATAATTTGTTACATTTATATAGCGCTTTTTCTGGGACCTCAAAGCGCTATACATGCCAGGGTAATCTCCTCAACCACCACCAATGATTAGAAACTTAGAAAGTCTAAATCTAACTTCATAGCCATTCAGACATATAGTGATGGTTACTTTGTATGTTAATAAATACTTTATTAACATGTTTTTCTACTGTAATTAATGGTTAATTCAGGTAGTTATAAAGCATTTAGTAGTGGTCAGTTAACTATTTTTGTGAGCTCATCTAAAGTGAGGACTAGTTATGCCTTGTAAACCATTTGCACAGGAGATTTAAAGGCTCAGTTATCTTGTGAATAGAATAAGGAAACAAACACAACATAGTGATAGAGAACATGTACATATTTATTTCAGGATGCAAAAAAAAAAAATAAACTGTACACTTGACATAAAATGAAAAATAAACTTCTGCAATATAATGAATAAAAAGCTAAAAATGCTAAAAACAACAACAAAAGGTATTATATTATGAGTTTTTGGCATCTTTGGTACACTCCAAAGACATTTTCAAACATTTTTCAAATAGTTAAGTTTTTCAAGTAGGAAGGGAATGTTATTGTCCAAGGTTGCTCTCTCATAGCATATAGGAAACCTGATGAAGTTCTCAGTATGCTCATGCTGCTGATTTGAAAGGTGAGGGTTAATGGATATTTATCTTAAAATTGATCTTCAAGACAAATAAGATGAAGGAAAATTAGTTAGAGCTAATTAAAGCTGCAGTCCGTAGCTTTTATCCAATCATCTTTATGTGGGTTGTAAATCGGCATGAAACAGCGCGGATGAACACAGTGTTTTGAGGCGAGTGCTGCTGTCAATCACCGCGCTGTGTGGATACTGTCATTCAGAATCACAGATTCACTTTTTGAAAGCTTGACCAACATCACCGGAAAATGCCTTCTGAACAAGAAACATCCATTTTTGTTCTGATCAACTAAGGGGGGAAAAGCATTCGACATGACAAGCGATCGTTAGATTTAATCAGCGCGATTTACAGCAACCGTGCAAATCATAGCCTACTTTGTTCTCAAATTGTTCATGTTAACAACATCAGCATTGCGTGACTAACATTATTTAATGCGTTTTATGATTACCTGTGTAGTTCAGAATTCATATTCTCCATAATAGCTAAACGAGAAAGGCACAACAAAGGAAACTCCATAACTGTGTGAATTAAGAAAACGTACTGTTACACGATTGAACTATTGAAATGTCTTACTTGTTCAGCAGAAAAAGCCGTCTCTTTTTCCGTTTCGAACCCCTTCGGGAGTTCACGCACCTTTCAAAAGCCCCACCGATGTGTATCCTTGTGTTTGCATGAGACGGTTTCTTTCTCTTTCCACCTTAAATCCGAAGTATGACGTCTTTTGGGTTTTATAACGGGTTAATCTCCAGTTGACACTGATGATTGTTGTTTGGATCTTTCTGGATCCGCCATAAGTTTAATCATGTAAAGCAACACAGTCTCACTCCCTACTCGTCAAATGTCTGACGCATGGTCAAGGGACCCTGCCGTCACTTAGCCTATGATCTGTAGCTACCTGTTGAATAACATAGAACAGCAGTTATCAGTTTCAGCAATCACCCTTGTGCATTCTATAATGGAGGTGAACATTAAACTTAATATTACAATACATATAACAGTGGCACGAACACAAATCAAATAACATACGTATAACTCTGTATTAACCCATAAAATGGTTATACATTTATCACAATATGTTTTACTCATGGAGCATTCACTCTCTTGGCTGGCGCGAATCTAATTGACTCTTCCGGAACAGTGTTGCCAACTATTTTCAAAGGAAAGTAGCTAGCACCTTCCCTAAAAGTCGTTAAATGTCGCTAGATGACGTCATACGCCAATTAGCATATTCGTGACGTCATTGCGTCGTACTTTTGTTCTGCTTGCCTAATGTGTTTTCTCTATAAATTAATGCTCAGTTCACATACTGTATTTAATATATCATAATACAATATAGCCGAATGTAAAATAAAGCTGTTCTCATATCCTATATATTTTTTGTCAGACAATAGAATGAGTAGCTATGATAGCTATAAGCCTAGTGAATTATTATTTTTTTCAAAATGATCTGAATTGAGAGAGTTCGGGAGCCGGACAAACAAATACTCTTTGATAGTGAGTATTACAAGTAATAACGTAGGCCTAAGCACAATGTGGCAGTGACTTTCGGAAGCTATTGCGAACCTACAAACACACCTCCGGATACTTATGCACGCACACACATTCGCACACATACACACGAATTTAGAGAATCGAGACACAAGCGAAAAGGTCGCAAGCACGCCAGTAAGGATGTGCAACCTCCTCTTACTCAATCGTGAACGAGACAGGCAAAGGTCCCACCTGTTTCAGTTCAACTTCACCTGGTCCAGTTCCTCTGGAAAAACCCAAAGCTGTTTTTGAAATGTCACAAGTGATGTATAAATATGACTGTGATGTTGGTTTACTGTGGTTGCTTTCTTGATTTGTGATTGAATGCATCCTTAGAGGTTTATTCTCTAAAAGCTCAGTTTATTAACTGAATTGCCTTGTTACTTTTATATGCTCTGCTGTATTTTTCAACTTGGATGATTTGCATTGATACATATATACACTGCTTGAACTGCAATTAAGGTAAAAACCTTTTATGGAAAACAGCCACTCGCAGGACTGCCCTGTCGAAGCTGAATGCTGAAGTGTTATATCTTGTAACCTTTTGATATTTTGCTACTAATCGTTCTTATTGTGTAACCAGTAATTTTTATCTTTTGTTCAAATAAATTTTCATTTCTTACTTACAAGTATTGGTTTATTTTTACTCCAGCTAATAAAGACAGTTCTATAAGTAGTATAAAGAGCAGTATAAGTTTACATTGCCAAACTTAAGGACAACCATAAAGACCCACACAAGACTCTGCTGGAGAGGTAAGCATGAATTTCTTAAGGGGTTAATGATGATTATTGTATGTACACCACTAGATTTGCTGGTATAAATTTAACAAGCTAGTGTAGGATTTTTGTAATCCAAAACCTGACCTGACAGCACAAGTCTCCTGGCTACGAGATACCAGGGAGATAATCAGGAACGTGAGTTGTAGTACCAGGACTCACCACAACAAGGAAGGAAAGAAAGGAAACTATATTATTAAAATAAAAAAATAAAAAAAGAAAAGCAGATAAGTGATAAGTCAGTGTAAAACCAATGCTCATTCACGTCTGTCAGCGGCCGTGCGCTCAACAGATGAATGTGCTTCTGCTCCTCTCAGCCATTCACTGAACAGGGTAGACGTAGTTAGAGTGAGTGACAGCAGGGAGAAAGCAAAAAGTCGGGGTCTGAAAAGTCACTAAAAATAGTGACTCATTTGCGCGATTCATTTGCCGTCTGTATGCGGAGGGGTGAACATCTCCTGCTCTGACTGCAGCTGGGAGGGGCTGCTGCTCGAGGACTGGGCTGCCTGTGAGGGCAGTTGGGACGGGGGTGGGACCCATGGCAGCACCCGCTGCTCGTTGAGAAGAGTAAAAACGATATGTGCTTTCAACGTCAGAGAGTCACCAAAAGTCTCCAATATCACCAGAAAAAGTCATTAGATTTGTCGCTAGTCGCTTTTTTGAAAATCTGTCGCTAGAGGGGTCTGAATACTCGCTAAATATAGCGACAAAGTCGCTAAGTTGGCAACACTGTACCAGAACCAGTTCATCCTACTACCCCATCTGGGCGGAGAGTGCGATTTAAAGGGGCCATACATAAAAATAAATGTAGCAAGTGGAAACACATATTTGACCCGTTACATATGCTTATGTATCTCTTCTTTTCATATTTCATTACATTTACGTAAATTAATGCCCAATAATTGAAGAGTTTAAGGTGTCCACCATGTCCTGCAGTAAAATATAAAACATAAAAATGAAAATAGCCAATTATGGCTCCATATGTTTACTCAATTATAACAAATTAATGATCAGGATGACAGCTGTACTCTTGCACCGTTGCTTGGCGCCAGGAGCGGTAATCGGGAACACCTGGATGCGCAAAAATACTACGAAGGCTACATGGTGCATCCTTCGAAGGACGAATAGGCTGCATCCTTCTAAATCCGCGGCTTTCGGAAGATGCAGCCTCCACTTTGGGACACGGCTACAGCTTCAGTCCTCTGATTATAGGTCACTGCTTCTGTAACATCATCCTCCTGAAAGAAAGAAGAAGATTCACTGAAGGTAAAACAATAATATAAGTATAACATGTCTGTTATTATTAGTGTTTCTATGTGATCAATTCTGTATAAAACCACACACACACACACACACACACACACACACACACACACACACACACACACACACACACACACACACACACACACACACACACACACACACACACACACACACACACACACACACACACACACACACACACACACACACACACACACACACACACACACACACACTAAGGCCCTGACAGAGAAGTTATTTTTCTTTCTTCACTGGTCCTTCACTTGAAATACATGACCAGCGATATGGGCCTACTGTTAGTGAACATCATTTCACACTGCTGAGAGTGACACTCAGATGAATGTCTAAATACGTGCTGTGCACTTTCCTCTCGATAACAAAATAAATACGACAACAGTTACCCTTGAGGATGTTCCTGTCGACAGCGGTGTGAAAACAGCAGTTAAGAAAAGTCTGATCATAACGATGTGGATGTGTTTCCACCAGCCCTGAACTCCAGTAAACTCACGTCATGTTTATTATATCACACTTTATACAAATATATTGCTTTAAAGCAGACCTTTACCGTTTTAAACATGTCAGTATCTCTTCCGATTAGAAATAGATTTTAAAGCTGCTCTCCAGTGTGTTCATGTTGTATTTATCATAACGGACTGAACAGAAGAAATAAAAAAAGAGATTTCCACTTTAAAGGCGGCATCATATTATAATAATTTCTGTAGGATCACGTGACACTGAAGACTTTAGTTTAATGATGTAATGTAATGATGCTGTAAATTCAGCTTTGATCACAGGAATAAATTACACTTCACTATATATTCACATAGAAAACCACTGTTTTAAATTGTAATAATATTTCACAATATTGCTGTTTTTTTTTTTTTTTTTTATCAAATAATTGCAGCCTTGGTGAGCAGAAGAGACTTCTTTTAAAAACATAAAAAATTTTACCGACCCCAAACTTTTGACCGGTAGTGTACACAGTGGCGATTCTAGGGGGTGGCCTGGGGTGGCCAGGGCCACCCCTGAAAGCTCATTGGCCACCCCTGTGGCCACCCCAGATCTGATAGGTAGTTGGTCAAGTTCGTCAACACAAGAAACAAGAGAAATGATGTCAATCAATTATGACAGCTGATCCAACTGATTTAGGGCCAGTTTTACATTTTTAACGAACACCGTAATGGTTGTACTGAGGCTGTGAGTGCTGATTTCTGCTCAGCGGACGTTTGGCCATGCAGGTCAGGTGACCCATGAGATGAGCGCGCTGGCTGCTGCTGCTCCGTGAAACAGGAGGACGGTCACAGTTAAATACAACAACGATGAAAACGCTGGAATCTGTAGATTGAGAGGTATGGTAATTTAATGTTTAGTTATATGCAGTTATATCGTAGTTCCCTCTGAATGTGTAGGAAAACTGAAAAAGTCGAACTACACGGTACTAACGTTAGCTAGCTTAGCAGCCTGAAAACCAAGTTAAGAGTGCAGAGCAGACAGGTGAAGAGGGCGCGCGCAGCTCTTAAAGGGGCCACACCTTATTTCCATTAGTTACACCGACATGAAATATGAAACACTATTTTCTGGACTGAAGACTGAGGGTGTTTTTTTTGCAGATGTGTGTGTGTTCAATAGAGCTAATGTTATATTTTTGGCCAACCAGTGTGTGAAATATAGTGTGAAAGTCTAGATTTAAGTTATAACACAAGAACAAGCTGTGACTTATTTATTTGCTCTGTGATTTAAGGGCTGTTTAAAAATGATTTTTTTATTGTATCAATTAGCTCATCTTCACACACAGTCCACATATTTTTTTAGACGTTTAAATAGGCAGAGTAAATTGCATTCAAATGGCAAGTTAATTTATGAAGAAGCATCTTGACCATTTATGATTCTAAGTCTTAACTGTTTGATTTAAGTAATGTATGCTGAATCAAAGCCAACGTTTCAATTTATACCTTCATCAGGGCCTTGGACATGGATACTGTCTGGGTTAAAAAACACTTTTTGCACATTTTCATACACCACAAGGCATCCTAATGACATTATTCAGTCATCAGGCCATCATCTGTGTTACCTCTATTGTTACCCATGTTTGCTTTTCTAGTTTAAGTCCCCTCTTGTGGTTAAATAAAAAAAAACACACCTGTCAAAGAACAAACTAAGAAATTCAAATTCCAGTATCTCTAACAAATTGTATATAAGCTAAATAATAACAAACTAAGCATGTAAAGAACAACAAATATTTATGTTTTTTCCTTACAAGCTTAGTTTTTCTTTTGCTTTTACAGATACACTTTTTAATAAGGTCCTATCTTTAAGCATTATGGTTTATCCTGTTGGATTTCTGTGTTTTTATGTAACCACAAGATGGTGCCTCAATTAGTAAAGCAAACACAGGTAACAATACAGGTGACACAGATGATGAGCTGATGACTGATACATGTTATTCTATAGGATGAGTTAAGAGAAGTTTAATTTTGATACTCTAGTCTAATCTAACTTTAACCAATCTAACGAGACAAGGACTTTAATCCACTACAAGAAAATAGCTCTTAGAAAATGTTTACCCTATCCTGACCATAATTATTGATTAAAAATAACCAGAGATACTTGAGGACTGCGATAGGTGGTTAGGACTGTTTTTAACAGGATAGACACTTTTATTTGACAGTTATGAGACAGGAAATCATGGGAGAGAGAGAGGATGTGACATGCAGCAAAGGACCGGGATTCGAACCATGGTTGGCTGCGTACATATACGCATTAAACTTTGCTATGCCATGGCCACCCCAAACTAGCTTTGTGTCCCATCTTGGCCACCCCCCAAAAAATGTCCTGGATACGCCACTGAGTGTACATATAATCTAATCGACACAGAGAAGCCGGAAAGTTTAGTTTGATAAGCTGCTTTGAAGCCCTGAAGCGAACTTCGTTTTGGCCTGATTTTATTCAAAATCATGTCATTAGGGGCTTAACAGTTCTCACAGATCTGAATCTGTAGTAAAGTCAGTGTTTTGCAGACAGAGATTCAGAGCTCACAGTATCTCACCTGATCATCATCTTGGTGTGTCCTGTTTCCTGTTTGAACAACAACAACAAACTCTTACTTTGGTCAATTAGAATAAAAATACATACTTTACACATTTTTAAATATTTGTTATGCACAATAAACAGTATATTTATATTTTGTACAATCAGCTGTATGTAATACTTGCCTTTTTGTTTTGATCCGTGGTGGTAGTAAATCACAGCAGCAGCAGCCAACAGCAGAATAACAGCAGCACATATTACTCCTACAGCAGCTGAAGATAAACCTGAATCTGGAGGAGCTAAAGACACATTATTACTGGAGATCAACTGATAATTAACTCTACCAATACTTTTGACTGACATTTACACCTTTCTGCTTTAAGTAGTGATATTGATTTGATAAAGTTGGTTCACTTGAAAAATCTGGTGTTTTTTAACAACAGCAGTTATAACAGCATCACAGCACTGTGAGCTCAACAGGAAACAACGTTTGCAGGAAAACTGACTGATGACTTGCATTTATCTTATTCCTATTAAATATACTTGAGAAAAGTAAAATTCATAACGCAAAATTTAATTCTCAATTATGTTTTAATATACATTCAAAGCTCACTTTTTTTTAAACAGGCCACAATGAAATCATTTACTGTTTCGATTTTAATATAGCAAACTATTTTAAAACTGCTCAAGTAAAAATGCACTGAATGATTAAATGAAACTCACGAGTGACAGAAACACTGAAGATCTTAATGATGCTGAATCTGCTGTTGCTGATCTGTAGTTTATATTCTCCAGAGTCTGTGTTTCTGGTGTTTGTGATGATCAGAGATCCAGTCTGTTGATCCAGTTTCAGTCTGTCTCTGAATCTCTCTTTACACTGAACATCTGTACAGATCTGACTCTGATCTCCAGTGATTTCAGCGATGAGAATATCGTTAAAATTCCACGTCATCACATAATTTGTGTTTATTACACCAGTATATAAAATAACAGATTCTCCCTCCATAATTGACTTTCTCTTAATTTTATCTCTTTCAGCAGCAGAAACACCTGAAACACAAACCAACAGATGATTGGGAGGATCTTGTTTTGAGGGAAAAGACAAACAACATGAGAAAAATGTGGATATGAAAGCGATAATACATGCTTTCTTGACTTTCAATCTTAAAAGCAACATTTATATACATTTGGTGCTTATAAATATAAGAGGCAGGTATGGTAACCAAAATCTGTGCTCAAGTAAAAGTACTTATAGAAGTAATTACTCAAGAAGAATCAAAAATTATAATGTTATTAATAACTTGATTAAGAGTAAAAAAAAAAAGTATCCAATAAAAAGACTAAAAGTAGGGATTAAAATGCAGAAAACAAATTAAAATGCCATCTGCATCATGACATTATTATTTAGATAGTTAGTTAAATGGGATATCTTTGCAACATGCACATAGTAATTTATTTAAATCTACAAATTCCACTTTTTATAGAAAACTATATACTGTATATGTGAGAAAGCCCTAACCACGCCCCCTGAGTGATTGGTATTATACAGCGCTCAGCCAGGTGTAGACATGCAAAATCGGCAGCTGAGTAACAAATTAGGCCGGCTGGTCTGTTATTCAGCGATGTATATGTTTTTTCTCAGTGCGTAAATGATTACGGGTGAGTTTTCATATATTATATTTCTCCTTTGGCGTTAATATTATTGTTCTGAATGTCAAGATTTGCTCGTAAAATTAATACAATTTAAGTGTCATTGTCATCACTACTGCAATAATTCCCCCCTTATCTCTTCATGGGTTTTTAATGCACCACAACATATAGAATAGGGTAAAAAAAGAAAAAAAAAAAGAAAGGAATATGTATATATGGAAAACCTCACAAACACCTAGGCAGGCAAGACAGGCGAGAAGTGGTTTCAACGGGACAGCATCTCTGTCCCAAGTTGAGACACTCTCGCACTGTACTCCCTCTTTTAATGCACCTTAGACATTGCACATAACACACACACAAAAAAATAAAAAAAATAGGAAAAGATAGGGACTGAAGAGATGTGGGGGAAGATTATCTGATATTATCTTATTATATCATCTTTTATTTTATACAGGGTTGACAATGGCAATTGTTACATAGGAGGAAGGATAGAAATAAAATTCGACATACACAATATTGGCAGTGTGGTGGTAGTGGGGAGTGGGGTGGTGATGGTAATGACAATGGTAATAAATAATAAATGGTTACTTTGTTTACGCATACACATACACATACACATACACATACACATACCCACACTCACACCCGCTCACATACACACTTAGATCAAACACTTAAATCACTAAATGTCACTTCTGGAATTATGGATTTACAAGATTGCTCACTACTGCACTATGTTGGTTTGTATGTATGTCTGACTGTTAAATAAAATAAAAAAATAAAAAAAAATAGTAAACATGATGTTATATTCACTTAAAGAAAACGTACAAGTATACTTGCAGTATAAAACTACTAATCTAGTAGTTTACTGAGCGTATACTTCAAAGTGTGCTTTCATAAACTAAAAAATTTACAAGTATGAAAATAGTAAATTACTAGTATACTTAAGTTCACTTGTAATGAAAATGTAGTACAAATAAGAAACGTAGTTGTGAACTAGTTGTGCACTTAAAAGTGTTTTCTGTTACACATATAGTACACTTAAACGAATACTTTTATATAAAAAAATTGGGCCAGTTTAGTCCCAAGCAGTATTGAAATAGTACACTTAAAGGTTTACTACTATTACATTGATATTAGTATTACTACAAAAAGTATACTTAAAAATATACTTGAACATTACCGAAGTACACTTCACAAAATAAACTTGAAGTATACTTCTTTTTCATTAAGGTAAACAAATTGACATTGATCATTGGTCATTCGTCCCTGGGAAGAAATATCTTATCATTCACCAAAACACAGAGGCTTGGAAGAATACATTATATGCAATAAATAATATTACTTTGATAATAATATTATTTTATTTTAAGCTTTGAATTAAGCTTATGTGTTATTTTTCCCTGGACCAATTTAAATTTACTTTCACAAGTGCTTTAATCATTGATAATCTCTTATCTTATCTCTTGTTCTTCAGTGATTGGCTGTTCACTGCAAACATCACACTTTTTTTTTGCTCGTCTGTGTATTAAAAGCCTGAGGATCCGAACCTGAGGTTAAAGGTGATACCTGAACTTAGCTGAACAGAATTTGTTTGTGACAGGACTGAAGGCTGTTTCTGATATTAACTATAGACTATAGATAGTAAGTATCGTTCATGTATTTTTAAGAGCGGCCAGCCTTTTCCTGTGGTCACGTGTAGATTTCAAACTGGGTAGAGATCCCCAAACTGTGAATATCGCAGAGGGAGATCGTCCACTCGATATATAGTGTTGGGGTGTGTAGGCGGCTGGCCTGTACATTATGAAAACCTTTAAGTAATGTACAGATGACCGGCTGAATAGAGCATCACAGGACAATATTTTTATATTAATTTGTTCACTTCTCATTTTCTGTATTTCTTTGTTTGTCAAGTGCAAAAAAACAACAACAACAACAATCAAACGATCAGAATCAATTGCGAAGCAAATGAAAAAGATAAATAAATACTTGACCTCAGTTAGAGGTTAGCGTGTTGTAGTTTTTAACCAGTTCTTGTGTTGTAAACATGACACAGTTTGAGAGCAAAGTCTATAATGAAGCACAGCTGTGAACATGAACACAACAGATTTATACTGTACATACTTAATTATATTTGATATGTTTTTTTTTTATTTCCTTCAGAAGAACAGCATACAAGTTCAAGTTAAGTTAAAAGAAAATGTACTCCTCTCTGTCTTTATAAGACTCTGATATGAAAGAGAATATCTTCATTGTCTCTCATCATTTACATTAAAAGAGCAAAATGTTACAAATATGTTTTTCAACTTGTCTGTATACTTCACACAATTAGTTCATAGACATTGCTATCAACAGGTGTCTGTTATCTGTAATATACAGATACATGTAGAGTTGTAAATTGAGGAGCGCCCCTGAGTGGTACATCACAATCACACCACAGTGAATAAAAACATTTGAAATGTACTTTTTCATTTTACCATAATTATTCTACATCTCATTTCCGATCTGCAATTTTAGCATAACTTTGTGTGTCTAATCATTGGACTCCTTAGGCATTGCCAACACCCTAACATTGACTGTGAACGGCAGGAATATTGACCATATTGATTCACATGTTTGTTCACATCCTCTAATTTAGAGTAAAACAATCAAATCAACAGTGTGAATCACAACAATAGTTTCAAAATCTAGATAAAGGAGCTCTGATGTAGTATAAACTGGACGTTGCAACATCATTAATGGTTTCCTTTTTGAATATTGGAAAATCTATTATAGGCCTATACCAAACACCGTCCAGTGTCCATTACAATAATCCACCCTGCTGGTGATAAAGCATGCACAACTTTCTCTAAGTCTTGGGCTTTCAAGACCCAGATGAGATGAAATAATGACTACACCCCTGGTTCAAAGAGATTTCTTAATGATGGGTAAGATGCTCTTTTGGCCAAACAAAGGACATAAGGCAGGGGTTCGCTGCCACCCCTGAAGGGAGGTGTGATGGATATATAAAAAAATCTGAGCTCATCCATATCTGATCACCAGCAACTGCATTCCCACGGCTTGTTTTTCATTGTGAAAAGTGTCCACAACCTGATGCAACTATACCAGGGTGCGACACCCTGAGGAAAATTACATTATCTATAAAGAGCTAACGGGAATGGGCTTTCAAGAACCAGCTGAGACCATGAGGAGATTCCCTTAATTTCTGTGGAGACCATAATACAACATATTAATATAATCAGGAACATGACGTTTGTTGCCTTAATGGTACAAAAGGTATAGATGTTTTGGATTCAGTTTTACTCTGAAGCCTTGAGGCTGTGCTGATATTGAACTAATATTTATGTCCATCATAGTTTTCACTCATGCAGGTCCTCAGACATGGCATATGATCATCAATGGTGTTGTGCTGGCCTGAGAAAGTGTTTGATATCATCTTGTTCTGTTAGCAATGCAACGTTGTCTTTATCAAACTGTGTGATCTATGTCATCATACATTATGAACGATGTGGAACTTTGAGGTGTTCAGGGTGACTCATGCTAATCACACAAAACCTCAAATAATGAAATTATGATACTGATGATTAGTTACCCATTGTGTGAAGTGTGTCTTTATCTGTAAGGTAAGGTACACAAATAGACTATAAATATTTTCAATAATAATAATTTGTGTTTGGCTTGTTTTTGCACCGCCTATTCAATTATTTGTTTAAAGATATTTTCATGTTAAATTAAACAGAACTGAAGTAAGCAGACTACATTTCTTCCATATACTCTTTCAACTATTTCAATATTTAATTGCTGTATATATGTCATTAAGAAAAATCTGTAATCTTTTTTTCTTTTGCTAAAAATACATGCCATAATCTATCGGGACTAAGTCAGAGCTAATACCCAAAATAGTATTGTGACGGCTTCAGCTTTTGATTTATTTGATACTGCAATTTGGAAACTTTTATTTTTGCCCCTGGAGTTAATAAAACTAAGCTCCAGAAAATACCTGACAATAATTTTGTAATGGGTAAGATCTGATGTGTATGAGGTGATTTCTCAATGATGGGCAAGAGGACTAAGGCAGGGGTCACTGTATATGTGAGATGATATGAGAGTTGAGCAGATGCTTGTGGGCCAACAGCATCACTGAGGGGGGATGATCTGTGAGTTTGCCCAAAAAAATGTGAGCTCCTCCATATCTAATGGCAGGGTTTCACTGCCACCCCTGAAGGGAGGTGTGATGGATATATCAAAAAATGTGAGCTCATCTATATCTGATCACCAGCAACTGCATTCCCACGGCTTGTTTTTCATTGTAAAAAGTGTCCATGACCTTATGTACTACAACTAGGGTATGACACCCTGAGGAAAAGAAGATTTTTTATAAAGAGTTATAAAGACAGTACTGATGTTGAATATCCCTATGATATGTCTATCATAGTTTACACTCATGCAGGTCCAGACATGGCATGAGATCATTTCAATGGTGGTGGCTAAAGTTAAAGTTTTACTAATTTAAAATGAGTGATTACAATCCAATATTTTTTACTTCTAAATATCACATGAGTTGAATGACTTCTCTAGGCCTGTGAGATTTTACTTTTCATGTATTCTTTATTGTCTGTATTTGATATCTGAATACAGTAACAGTGTTATTGCTCATTTAGCCCGGCTAAAATATGGACTGTTTTTGTTTGAGAAAGGTCTTCAAAAGGTGTTAAACATCTGTTCTAGCTCACAATGACGACTATAGGTCATAAGGGTCATTGGAACCAACTTTAAGCGACCATTTCTTAGCTAAAGTCTTTACTGTGTTAGACTAAAGTGTCCTCTCATTGAGAAAAATAACATGTTATCTTGATGTTTTGGCCTCCTGTTTAGAGCCCGACCAAATCCAACCTTGAAGGAGCTCTATGTGTGTATTACGCGTGAGGTGGTTGAGATAAAGCTCTACAAAGGAGATTCGATAGAAGACTTTAATTCAAAAAATTCAACCAGGAAACATCCCCACATATCAACTTAAAGTAAAAGATACAAGACCAGGACCAAGGAGAAACAGAGGGCTTATGGTGCGTTCTATTATTGCCAACGAACCAACTCGGACCTCGGATATGATGTCACATCCACACTTCAAGTGTTCTATTATGTTTTGCGCGTCCGAGTCGGAGAAAAAACATGGACGCATAAATTATTATGATTAAGACTACACCTTATCAAAACGCAGCCATTCAGAAATGTTCACTTTATTTCATGTTTTGCATGTTAATCTTCTGTTAACAACGCTAGCCACATTAGTAACACCCGTTTGAAACAAGGCTTCATTCAATAATGCACTCACAACAACCGAATCCCATACCCACAGGAATTGATCCGGACGCAGTAATACGAGTGATTAAAATCGTCATTTAAAATACCAAAGTGGTTGAAAAACAATGAAAACAATTCATACTTATTAGTATACAAGTCACACAGGGCGCAGCCATCTTGAATTCCGTAACGGTATTCTTGCTCGGTGTCCTCACGGTTGTCCGACTTCCGAGAGGAGAAATCCGAGGAAAGGGGGTGTGTTGCTAGGCAACATCTGTCTTCCATGTTTAAATTATTTCTGCCATTTGATTATTATCTTAATTCATGTATCTCGTAATCGTTAATTATCTTGTAATCTTCATCAGAGAAGTATATATGAAACTCTTCATGTGTCACACGATTGGCTGCTCATGGCAAACTTTGCAAGTGCTCTAGAGTTTATAGCCTGAGGATCAAAGCCTGTGTGGACCGGAACATTTTAAAGCCAGTGTTGTGATGTCAAGTGTTAATATTTTATTATTTCTTAGGCTCCACTTTTGATAACTCTTGTGTAAGACTGCCCTTGTGTAACTTATTTTCGTTATGTTATGTTATGTGTACATCATGGACATACAAAACAAGAACTATGTCTAGACACACTTATACATTCACACGCAAACGGAAACTCAAGTCATGTACTACATTTGAACATTTAACTGCTCATTTTTATATTTCTTAATATGCCATATATGGTAGGGTTGATCTTTGGGTGCTATGATTGGATGGTCTGGACATCATTGATGATTCTGCTTTATCTTGTGTATAAATATGTGTCTCTGTGTCTGCTTGATCGTCTCCCGAGATCTGATACACATCACCGATGTTGAGGAGCCTGTTTCCAACTGATGACTGACAGCTTCAAGATCTGCAGATACTCTACCTGAAAATCCATCTAACATCAAGATTAAGCCTGACTGCATTCGCTTGGCCACAGGCTAACTACCCCAGACTATAGAGTGCAACCTGCGTGAGTATCAGTTCACACAAGCTCATTTAATATTTTCATAACATGTATGTAAAAGAAATATTGGAAAAATGTGGTATATCAATAATCTGCAAAGCATTGTAATAGGTATAATAAAGCAACATACTTTGAGAAAAAATCATCTCTTCTTACCTTGATTTACCTTGTTCTTAAATGTTAAGAACTTTAGAACTAGCAGGTGTCAGATATACAATATATACAATGTATCTTGACTCAATAGAATGGAATGGAATGGACTTTTACACAGATACAGAAAAAACAAAGGGATTGGAATCATGTAAAAAACATATGCACAGCAAAATATGTGCAAGTAAAAACTAAAGAAGGGTCTCATAGTATTTTCTTAATCACACCCAAACTGCTTTATAAATGAAATATCAGTAAAGGTGTTCTGATGTGTGTGTTGTTCATCAGGTCATGGAGATTCATCAGTCTGCTGTGATTCTGCTGCTGGTCTTGTGTGTGTCGTTCTCCACTCATGCTCAACCACCACAGATCAAGCCCCGCTATCAAAAATTCCTCAATCAGCATTTGGGTCCAAAAATGAATGTGCAGATGTGTACCAGTGAAATAAAAAAGAGAGACATCACTGCAATTACTGGTGGCTGCAAAGATGTCAACACCTTCATACAAGCAAATAAAAATCAGATTAACACAGTTTGTGGTAAAGGGGGAAAGCCTCAGGGCGGTAACCTCTTTAAGAGCAACCAGCCTTTTCCTGTGGTCACGTGTAAATTACAAAGTGGGGAGAGACCCCCAAGATGTGAATATCGTAAAGGGAAGAAGTCGACCCGTTACATTGTGTTGGGGTGTGAGCAAGGCTGGCCTGTACATTATGAAGGCGGCACAATTCATCCATAGAATAACTGAAAAGTGCCTCTCAGAGCTTTACAAAATTTTCCCAATCATTTGTTCACTTCTCCTTTTCTGTCTTTCTTTGTTTTTCATGTGCAAGATTCAGCGAGTCTACTGAATTTTTAAGCACTCTGTTAACACTTTTTGAGCATTAAAAAACTTTTTAATGGGAGTAGTGAATGAGCAAAAACAGACGAGGGAAGAAAGACGACGATGTGTTTTTCCACCTGTCTGTAATCCTCAATAAAACTTCTCTACCCTTAAACTCGTCTACTGGATTGTCTTGCATCTCAAAAACACTCAGGAAAAATATCCATTAACTTAATTTCTTTGTCTTTGCTTTTTTTTTTTGCGTAAATGACACAAAATGACAAGTTACCAACCGCTTAATTTTCAGTTTCTTTTTTTATATCCACATTCCACACATTAAAATCAATGTATTATAATGAATAATTTATGTACATATATTTTTTTTTTTTACCAACATTTTTTTATTTTTGGAGCAAGTGATTATCAAAGACAAGCCCCTCATCTTTATCAATCGGCTGCGAACAGGTTAGGTTTGCAGTCGGCCACCAATTTTCTCCATTCCCTGCGATCTTTGGCAACTTCCCTCAGTTTGTTCGCTGTAGCTGGTACGTCCTTGATGAGTTCGCAGATGTATTGTGATGGGGTTAGAGAGGACTCAAGAGCAAGAGTGACAATCACAGTTCCTTTAATAAAGTCAAAAGGAGAAACCACAGGTAATCCAAACTGAAAAGTCAATAATCAACAGCAACTGAGGATTCCAGTAGCACTGGTAATATCACTAGAACATAAATCTCCTCTGTGGTACTGGTAGGGAAGAACAGCAGGCTGGTGAAGCAGCGGCTCGGTGACTCACGCAACAGGATACAGGTGATGAGCACGGAGCAGGTAAGCAGCCTCAGCATATAGCACATAAGGTTTCTGTGAATGTACAGATTAGCACAGGATAATTCCAGTCGAAATAATTCTGTAGAACACAAAAGATAGGACAGGACAAGACTGAGATAAACTCTGGATTGTGAGCATCTGAGACATCAAACAATCTGACAACAAGACAGGGCAAGAGAGGGTTAGAAGAAGCCAAGATAATGAGAGGAGATGAGGGACAGGTGGCGAGGAATGAGCGTAATGAAAAGTGATAACAGCTGTCAGTAATGAGAGTGAACGTGAGTGTTGTGTGTGTGTGTGTGTGTGTGTGTGTGTGTGTGAGTGTGTCCAGCAGAGGGAGACAGAGAAGGAGACAGGATCATGACATGTATTGTCTTCCTCTGTCTCTTTTGCCATTCTTGTGGTGCATACAAAACACATTTGTTTATTAAGTCATTCTCGCTTCTTCTGAGAAGTGCAACTGCCCTTGTAGCACTCCAAGGACGAGTTGGTTGTGGTTGACTTGCTTGTCTTGGTTCCTGATTTTGTCTAGATGTTTGATGCCGAGCATTATTCTGTAGCTGTTGGTGGCGAAACTGCTTGTCTTTGATCTCACTGTTGATGATCCAACTCTCACAGCCATAGAGAAGGATTGAGATACATGCTGCTTCGAATATGTTAATCTTGAGTTCGATTGGAAGGGTCTTTGCCTGACGGACGTTTTTCATCTTCCAAAAGGCCCCCCATGCTTGGCTTTTTTGCGCTCTGACGTCTAAGCCGAGATATTTGAAGTTCTTGGTCCACTCGATGTTCTGACCATTTAGCTGCATTTACTGGTGGTTGTGGATTGCCACGTCTTGGCCAGCATGTTGTTTGTTGCTTAATGCTTCTGTCTTGCTTATGTTGACTTCAAGGCCTACTCTCCTGGCCCACTTTGCTGTTGCTGTGAGTTGTTGCTGCGATCTTTCCAGGGCACTTTCAAATAGGGCGATGTCATCGGCGAAGTCCAGGTCGAAGAGTGAGACATTAAGGTGCCAGGTGCGGTTTGTGCAGGTGAAGAGACGGGATTTCTCTTCCGCATCGGCTTCGAAAAACACGGTCATGTTTAGCGTTCACTTCAGATCGGAGGATTATCATTCCGCCGATATGATGGAGTTTAACGTGATGCCGAAGCAAGAATATTGATCGTCTTATACTGTACCAATGGCATCAAATAGTCTGATATAGGTAGTCATACCTTTAATAGAGGCAACTTGTAATTGAAAAACAAAATTACTAGGTTGTTTAAATATTCAAATCTTTAATTTTCTGTTTATGTTATAACCCAGGTGAAAAATATGTATTAAATATGTACTTGGGTATGTTTTTAGTACAATACAAACATACTCAAGTATAGTTTTTATACATTTAATAGTATATATTTACCCTAAACATACTCATGTCTGCTGTCCTGATATACGATGGTAATAATCTGTACAATATTGTGAGAACAGTGTATATCGTTAGCGAACGTGTACAAATCTAATACCCTGTCCACACGGACACGGGTATTTTTATAACCATGACTTTTTCTACGCGGTTCGGCCGTTTGTCCACACGGAAACGCACTGAAACCGAACATTTTTGAAAACCCCTGCTGAGGGTGAGGATTTTCAGAAACGCTGGTTACGTGTTGTCGTGTAGACAGTGAAACCGGGGTTTTCGCCTTGCGACGTCAGAGCGTGCGTCGTTATCCACTGTGTTTGACGTCAGATTTGCGCCTACCGGAACCGGTAATAACTTTTTGTTAGGCTTCTGATTGGCCAACGTGGCTTTACGGTTATATTGCCGCCTGCTGGCGTGGCATGCTCTTGACCGCGCTTGATAGCGTGTTTTTGCGTTTTCATGTAGACGGAGACCGAGCATGTGTGGATGGGATTTTTTTAAAACGCTGGAGGAAAAACTCTGGTTATAAAAATACCCGTGTCCGTGTGGACATGGCCTCCGTCATAAGCTAACTGGTCTCTCTCACCAAGACAACAAGACACCTCTCCTGTTCTCCACTGGTTCTTGTCATGAATCAGTTTCTTTCCTCTCTATTCCCTTATTGTTTACACACGCCCAGCTGTTACTCATTATCTCAGCCTTCGCGCTGCGCACACACTTAGTTACTCCCATTCATGGTTTTCACCTATCTCTCTTCTCGCAGCTGTTTCCCATAGCAATTAACACTTACACTGATCCTGTCTCACCTGTGCTCGCTTCCTCTCTAATTTACTAGGCTACTTCTAGTCACTGTTTTCTCTGCTTCCTTGTCAGTTTATTGTTATACGTTGAGCTTTCGCTTTGTCTCTTCGTTTACAAATCTACCGGTATATTCTCTCACGAGATATACAGCGTCCTGTCCTGTCCTGTCCTGTCCTGTCCTGTCGAGGTGTTTGTGAGTTGTCTGGAGATTCATCATTGTTCTCTACCCAGTTCACCTGCTGTCTGGGGATTACCAGCTAGCCTGCCATCTGTTAGTTTCCTTCATTGGGCTCGGGAAGAGTTCTCAGTTGCTGCTCGCCTCCTTGCCGGCGCAGAATCTACTATTGACTTGCACTGCATTATTGTTTTCGTTTTCATCAGATCTGCGTCTATTGACGGCAGTCTCCTTATTTCTAGTTACGAAGAAATAAACTCTGTTATTGCATTACCTCTGCTTTTGGGTTCTCTGTACGAACTGTGACAGTTCTCCTCACACCACAACTCAATTTGTCTCTGACCGTTCTGCCTAACATTAATCCTGGCCTGTCCCTGCTCTCTTGGCATCGCCAGAGAATACACCTTTTATTCTAATGTCCACCAAACCTACTCCCGCATTGATTTCTTTCTAACCAGTAATTCAATCATACCGAATATCATAGAAACCAAAATACATCCGATCATTATTAGTGACCATTCTCCAGTAACTCTCACGTGGAATCTATCTGCAATACCAAAGCACCCCACCAGATGGCGTTTTAATACATCACTCTTGAAAGATCCAGAATTTGACAGCTACTTCAAGAGAGAGTGGACATCCTTCCTTGAAATAAATGACTCTCCAAAGTCGTCAGCATCACTGCTCTGGGAAACATGGAAGGTAGTTTTACGGGGAAAAATTATATCATTTTCAGTACATAAAAAAAAAAAGGACAGAGAAAAAGAAGTCCAACTGGAAGAAAGAATAAAAGAATTAGAAATTTTACATGCAAATAATCAATCAGAAAGCATCTATAAAGAAATTAGAGAAAAAAAATTTTGCTTAATGAAATAATAAACAAAAGAAACCAGTTTCTGGTTCACAGGCTCCGTCAAGAAACTTTTCACCATAGCAATAAATCCGGAAAATATTTAGCCAGTCAAATTAAAAGAAATAAAGAAAGAATAGCTATAACCTCCATCAGAAACTCGGCAGGGAAGCTAACCAATTCAGCAGTTGAGATAAACAAGATATTTCAAGATTACTATACAAAATTATACTCATCTGATCTGGACCCAAACCAAGAAGACATAACCCAATTCCTCGATAACACCATTCTACCAAAACTCAAAATGGAACAAGTTAACTCACTAGAATTACCAATCACAGAAAAAGAACTTCACTCCGCATTGAAAAGCATGCAAAATAATAAAGCACCAGGTCCGGATGGCTTCCCTGCTGAGTTCTACGTACATTTTTGGTCAACTTTTTACCCACTATTTAGCAGAACAATAACGGAAATAAAACATAACGCAAAGTTCCCTTCCTATATGAATACAGCACTTATATCACTCATTCCTAAACCTAACAAAGACCACACCTTCACATCTAACTATCGTCCTATCTCACTTATAAATGTCGACATAAAAATTATTAGCAAAGCATTAGCCCATAGAATTGAACAAATTTTACAGTATATAATCCATCCTGATCAGACCGGCTTTATAAAAGGTAGACATGCATCCAATAATACCCGCAGATTATACAATTTAATGCATTACTCATCAGTACAACAGAAAGATACTCTCATTGTCACATTAGACGCAGAAAAAGCTTTTGATAGGGTCAACTGGAAATTTTTATTCACCACGTTACAAAAATTCGGCTTTGGAGAGTCATTTATTAACTGGATCAAGATTTTATACACATCACCATCGGCCACAGTCACAACCAATGGACTAACATCACAAAGCTTCACACTGCACAGGGGGACGAGGCAGGGATGTCCACTCTCTCCATCCCATATTCACGATTTTTATTGAACCTTTAGCAGCAGCTATCCGTCAAAACCCAGCAATCAAAGGTATTGAAACACCACAACAAACACATAAAATCTCACTTTATGCAGATGATATCCTACTATATATACAAGAACCCCTAGCATCTACTCAAGAAATAATTAAAACAATCCAGTCCTTCTCAAAAATATCAGATTATGCAATAAACTGGAATAAATCTTCCATCCTCCCTTTACATACAACCAAATGGGATGTGGCACCCCATCAATCACCAATACCTATATGTCATGATCACATCACTTACTTAGGCATTAAGATTTCCTCCAGACTGTCAGAGTTGGTAACACTCAACTTCACACCACTGCTAAAAAAAAAGAAGACGATTTGCTCAGGTGGCTCAACCTCCCAATCTCCATAATCGGCAGGATAGCAGCAATAAAAATGACGATTTTACCGAAAATTAATTACCTATTCTCAATGATTCCAACCCACCCCACACTCACCTGGTTTAAATCACTAGACTCCATTATAACTCGCTTCTACTGGAAAAATAAAACGCCAAGGATAAAACTCACTACACTACAAAAAAGTAAGGTTCAAGGAGGACTAGAAGCACCAAATTTCCAATATTACTCAATGGCTAACCAACTGCAATACATATACAAATGGATTCACCCCACCCAATCTGATATTATATGGCTAGATATAGAACAATCACTATGCAAAGAATTAAATATAGCTGACATACCGTTCCTCACCAAATCAATTAAACAACACAACGCAACTGGCCCAGGAGTATGGCATCGGGAACAACGAATTTTTAAAATACCTACAACTCAAATCTTCTGTTCTGACAAAAATAAACATCAGAGACACAAATTTAGAACTTCCACCGGCAATATCAGACTTGGTTAACATTTTCTCGCCAAAGCAACTTCTCTCTAAAATATACAAAATCATTTCAAACCAACTTCAGACCATATACTTACCAACAATAAAATGGGAAAACGATCTTTCAATAGCCCCTGATGCCAACTTCTGGACCCAAATCTGTAAAAACATTTATCTCATGTCCAAAAATGTGAATCTTCAGTTAATACAATACAAAATACTTCACATAACACACTACACGGGCAATAGATCAGCTAAAATGGGTTTCACATCAGAAGTTTGCACACATTGCAATCACAATTCTACAGATACATACATCCATGCAACCTGGCACTGCACTCCAATCAAACACTTTTGGGAAGAGGTCACACAGTCACTATCCACTATAGTCGGCTGCCACATCCCACTGTCGCCTTCTCTTTGCTTGCTGGGGGACCTGACAATAATCACTGATAAAACTATAAACTCTAAAATACTCCTCATAGCTCTAACCATCGCCAAGAAAACTATCCTCATGAACTGGAAAACTAGAAATAAATTACACATTAACATTTGGAAAAATCTTATTTCAGACTTCATTGCAATGGAATACGCATCTCCCCTTCATAATTACGCATCTGAAACCGACCTCTGCCGTCCAACACTTTCTGACCTCTTACAGCTATGCATCCTTTCTCTGTTTTCAACTCCGACTCCTCCCACCTTCTTAATCAACCCACGAATATTAACGCATTTTAGTTGTTTGAACTTGTTTATGTCATCATTGTTATTACTATCTTTACTGTTACTGTTATGATTACTATTCACTTTTATTTTTTCATTGTTGTAATTGCTGTTGTTGCTGTCTTTTGCTTTCACCATTGCAATCACCACTGCCATCATCATTATCATTTATTATTAATAATAATATTATTATTATAATCATCAATATTGCCATTGTCAATGTTGTATTGGAATTAAGTGTCATTGTCATCACTACTGCAATAATTCCCCCCTTATCTCTTCATGGGTTTTTAATGCACCACAACATATAGAATAGGGTAAAAAAAGAAAAAAAAAAGAAAGGAATATGTATATATGGAAAACCTCACAAACACCTAGGCAGGCAAGACAGGCGAGAAGTGGTTTCAACGGGACAGCATCTCTGTCCCAAGTTGAGACACTCTCGCACTGTACTCCCTCTTTTAATGCACTTTAGACATTGCACATAACACACACACAAAAAAATAAAAAAAATAGGAAAAGATAGGGACTGAAGAGATGTGGGGGAAGGTTATCTGATATTATCTTATTATATCATCTTTTATTTTATACAGGGTTGACAATGGCAATTGTTACATAGGAGGAAGGATAGAAATAAAATTCGACATACACAATATTGGCAGTGTGGTGGTAGTGGGGAGTGGGGTGGTGATGGTAATGACAATGGTAATAAATAATAAATGGTTACTTTGTTTACGCATACACATACACATACACATACACATACACATACACATACCCACACTCACACCCGCTCACATACACACTTAGATCAAACACTTAAATCACTAAATGTCACTTCTGGAATTATGGATTTACAAGATTGCTCACTACTGCACTATGTTGGTTTGTATGTATGTCTGACTGTTAAATAAAATAAAAAAATAAAAAAAAATAGTAAACATGATGTTATATTCACTTAAAGAAAACGTACAAGTATACTTGCAGTATAAAACTACTAATCTAGTAGTTTACTGAGCGTATACTTCAAAGTGTGCTTTCATAAACTAAAAAATTTACAAGTATGAAAATAGTAAATTACTAGTATACTTAAGTTCACTTGTAATGAAAATGTAGTACAAATAAGAAACGTAGTTGTGAACTAGTTGTGCACTTAAAAGTGTTTTCTGTTACACATATAGTACACTTAAACGAATACTTTTATATAAAAAAATTGGGCCAGTTTAGTCCCAAGCAGTATTGAAATAGTACACTTAAAGGTTTACTACTATTACATTGATATTAGTATTACTACAAAAAGTATACTTAAAAATATACTTGAACATTACCGAAGTACACTTCACAAAATAAACTTGAAGTATACTTCTTTTTCATTAAGGTAAACAAATTGACATTGATCATTGGTCATTCGTCCCTGGGAAGAAATATCTTATCATTCACCAAAACACAGAGGCTTGGAAGAATACATTATATGCAATAAATAATATTACTTTGATAATAATATTATTTTATTTTAAGCTTTGAATTAAGCTTATGTGTTATTTTTCCCTGGACCAATTTAAATTTACTTTCACAAGTGCTTTAATCATTGATAATCTCTTATCTTATCTCTTGTTCTTCAGTGATTGGCTGTTCACTGCAAACATCACACTTTTTTTTTGCTCGTCTGTGTATTAAAAGCCTGAGGATCCGAACCTGAGGTTAA